>JANHFP010001945.1:97803-111298 GCA_032468135.1 Calamaria suluensis | reverse complement strand
CCGAGGTCACAGAGTCAAACTCTTCCCAGATGTCAATTTCAAGGCCGGCCTCGGTCACCTCCCCTGGGACCCCACCCCCGGAGAGCAGTTCATCCGAAATCCGAGCAATTTTGTCATGCAAGAATTGAGAAAACTCCTCCGCTCTGCCCTGTAAGAGGTCCTCCCCTACCCTTTCATCCAGAAGGGAACGGGTCTTCCTAAACAGAGCGGAAGTTTACAATAGTTTAAAATAGTTTACATCAAGATTCATTCCACATTTCTTTGAGAGAGGATTCTTCAAGCCTTGTTGTTTTCTTACAGACATTCCATTATTCAACTAGGCAATGCCAAGTTTAATGCTGAATGTTGTTACCTAGTTGGGTAATGAAGTGTCTGCAAGCAAATAAGCAAGCTCAGAGAGCACCAAGGACTGCAAAGTTCAACTCTGAGCCCTCCATATTCTCTTCTATTGGTGACAGACACATAGACACATATACAAAAGCTTTAAATTTGAACTGAATAATGAAGTATATTTGGCCAACATATTTTGAAAAAAAAAAATAACTTCAGTAAATGGTAATCTAGTTTTAGAAGAAGTGAAGAAGCCTGGAGGTAGAAGCTTTGGTTTCTGCAGGATCAACTCCTCTTGTAAAAGTATGCAACACCATTTTGTCATCTCTTAAAATGAATTCCATTCATATAGATGCATGACATCATCATGCATGTATGAAAGGAGTGGAACTTGTATCGTATCAATGAGAAGTTACTTGCATCATTTACCTCCTTTGATGCCCTCTGCAGATTATCCACAATTTTGATGTATTCACAGAAAGCCCCTCTCCTTTTAATGAATTCTCATACACATCAAATATATTAGATTCTGTACATGCATGGGAAGGAAAAAATGTCAATAACACTTTTATGTGCCAATAATATATTAGCTTAAGGTTGACGCAAAAATCCCCACATTATAATATAATCCAAGCATAATTAAATTCAGTAAAACAAATCGACCCTTTTAGATGCAAAAGCATCTAAATATTTACTGCTAGCAAATCTTTGTTAACTGTCTTAAAAGTATACTAGGTGGTTCATAATGCCTTACTTAATATAGATGAGATTTATACTGCAGGGACATTTGACTTATAATAATTATATCACAGCTTTGATCTTCTTCCTAATTGTACTAACTTGGTTTCAATGCAAGGGTTAATTCTGTAGTGTCTCAAATTACTTAATAAGCTGTGTCATTAAACAAAAATATGTTCAGCTCATTTTAACGCATTCCACTTTTTCTAGAGTTCTAACTTTGAGATTTAGGGTCCCAGATGAAGAAAACAGGAGCCAATTCTCTAAGTACTGTTTCTAATTATTAGCTTACAGCTGTGATGGCGAACCTATGGCACATATAGCCATATTGGTGTGCATGCAAGCTAAGCTCTGATGTGCATGTGTGTGCTAGCCAGCTGATTTGTGGGCCTTCTGGGCCCAACTGAAGTAGGGAAACAGGCTGTTTCCTGCCAGTGGAGGGCCTTGCGGGGTGGTGAAGAAGGCCTGTTTTTCTCTCTCCCCAGGCTCCAGACCCTTTTGGAACTTGGGAAGGGCAAAAATGGCTTTCCCCACCCCCTGGAGGCATCCCAGAGCTCGGAAATGGCCCATTTACAAAAGTTCCTGTGGGAACAGAAGGCCCATTTTTGATCTTCCCTAGGTTCCAGAGCCTTTCTAGGAGCTTGAGGATGGTGAAAACAGCCTTCCTCACCCCCCGGAGGCACTCCGGAGGTCAGAAATGTCTCATTTGCCAACTTCCAGTGGGACGATGTCTATCCCAGTTCATTAATATTCTGACATAAGATAATTTAAAGGCAAAGAGGTGTTTGTGTTTTCCATATCAAATACTTCATCTACTGCTTTAAAAAACGTCATCGAAAAAGCACAACCAAGAATGTTTTTTTCTGCGCCAACTCAGGAAGCTCAAACTGCCCCAGGAGCTGCTGGTCCAGTTCTACAGAGGAATTATTGAGTCTGTCATCTGCACCTCCATAACTGTCTGGTTTGGTTCTGCAACCCAACAAGACAGACTTCAAAGGATAATTAGAACTTCAGACAAAAAATTGCTACCAACCTGCCTTCAATTTGAGGATCTGGATCAGAGGTGGGTTTCAGCAGGTTCTAACCAGTTCTGGAGAACCGGTAGCGGAGATTTTGAGTAGTGCATCTCTTTCTTTATTTTCCCTTTTGTGTGAAGTTGAGAGGCATTCTGCCAAATTTTACTTTCTAGACTAAAATAACAAGAACTGTAAAACACTGTCTTTTTTTCCATTGGTCTTCAGAAGACATGGCCATAGAAGGGAAAGCATTTGGGGGCCTTGGCAAAAGTAGCAGGAGAATCCACCAACCAGGAGCCATATACAGATAGTCCTTGATTACAACAGTTCATTTGGTGACCAATCGAGCTTACAACGGCACTAAACTAAGTGACTTGCAACCATTTTTCACACTGATGACCATTGCAGCATTCCCAGGGTCACACGATCGAATTTTGGATGCTTGGCAATTGACTCATATTTATGATGGTTGCAGGTTGAAGTGTCCTGGGGTTAAGTGATCACCATCTGACCAGCAAAGTCAATGGAGTAGCCAGATTGACTTAACAATTGTGCTACTAACTAAACAACTGCAGTGATTCATTTAACAACTGTGGCAAGAAAGGTTGTAAAATGGAGAAAAACTTAGTTTCACTTAACAACATAAAAGTTTGGGCTCGATGGTTGTTGTTGGTTGAGGACTACCTGTAAAATTGTTGACCACAACTAGGGTCAAAGTGAAGGAAGGTTTTGACATCCACAAAACCGTTTCTTCATTCTCAGCCAATTTAGACACAGAGATACACTGAAATCTGCACTTCAAAAAAGCCACAGGAATTGTAGCATTATCAACGTTTCACTACCTTGGCCACACGCTTGTACTACAGTATTGCTCCAAATCTAGCCTCATAAGGTAGGATTTGGCAACTTTAAGATATGAGGACTTCAACTCCAGAACTCTTCAACCAACATTGTTGAGAAGAGTACTCCACTCCTCTACTCACAATAGAATTCCCTATGCCTCCAGGCTTGAAACTAGACAATCTGGAACTTCACCACCTGCAATCAGATCTAAGGATAGTATGGAAAATTGTCTGCTAATACATCAATGACTTCTTCAGCTTCAATCACAATAATACATGGGCAAATAATTGCTACAAACTCAAGGTAAAACACTTCAAACTTGATTGCAAAAAATACGTTTTCACCAACAGAGTGGTCAACACCTGGAATGCTTTACCTGATTCCGTTGTTACAGCTTCAAACCCTCACAGCTTCAACCTTAAATTGTCTACTATGGACCTCACCCTTTCCTAAGGGTTCCATAAAGGGGACGTCACATGCATAAGCACACCAGTGTGCCTACTGTCCCTGTCCTACCTTCCCCATTTATCTGTACTTACTTACTTACTTTGTTTATGTTTATGTTCATACCTATACTTGACAAACAAGTATACCTATACCTATATTAGTAGGTATACCTATACCTATATTTGACAAACAAAACAAACAAACATTTTGAAGTCTACATAAATATGGCTGCAAAAGCAAATAATATAAAATGAAAATGATGGACAATATTTAGGTGAAATTCTGCAAAGTAATTTCTGTTGGTGAGGGCAGAAGGAGGAACAAAATAAAAAACCTCAGGAATGTTCATAGCAAAGTGAGAAAGTTTGGCTCAGTTCCACGTAAAATGATTACATTGAACAAAATTACTCTTGCTTGATCTTGAGATATTTGGATCTGGATCTAATCCAGTGATGAAATTTGTACTATCATGCACATATAGATGTTTGATAAAGGAACATCCTTTGCAACCAGACTGATAGCAATAATTATCCTTAGCTTGTTTAATAGTCCTTCCAAGTAAATTAGTGAATCAACATTAAAACCCAAGGCTGCAAAACTTCAAAGAAAGTATCTTGGTATAATGGATCACACAAAGATATATTTCTTTAAAAAAACACCTTAAACACAGATTTATTTCACAAGTTGAAGCAGGTCAATTTTTTTTGCATATTTTCCCCACCTCTTTGCAAATCTGAGATGGAGAAAAATAAGTTGAAAAATGTATCAAAATACCAATCTTCTTGATAATGATAAGATTTGCTAATTATCAATAATGAATATTGGTGAATACTCATAACAAACAATGGTAAGTGGTTCTGCAATAAAACATTGCTCTTGAGGCGTCAGATACAGGAGTCTGCAGATGGGAGTGGCAATGAAAATCTTAAAGATGCTGGGGATGCAGCAGACCACATAGCTTTGATCATGCGGTTATAGACACCATCTTGAATTGTGCTTCTCTACCACACATGTTCCTGCTTCTACCTCCTCAACTCCACTCCATTCCATTCTCTTCTTTCCCTTTTTCTCCTGTCCCCTTCTGTCCCCTAAGCTCTCCTCTACTCTTCTTTGTTCCACTCTGCTCCCCTCAATTCCATTCCATTCCATTCCATTCCGTTCCATTCCATTCTCCTCCTCCTCCTCCTCCTCCTCCTCCTCCTCCTCCTCCCCCTTCTCCTTCCCTTTCCCCTTGCCATGTCAATCAATTAGCATGCAGCAGCCAATGAACATTGGGGTACCTTCCTCTCAATGGTAGTGCTTTACCCATTTAGTTAGCCCTGGACAGGGTAGAAGTGATAATTAATTGATTCCTTTCTCAGAAACAACAATGCCTTTAAGCACATGATTTAATGTGCTTAAAGCTGCATTCATATATTTATTCCAACATTCACATATGCTAATAATTTTAACACTGGTTTCACATGCTTTGATGAACAATATTGAGATTTTGGTCTTAATATGTTTTGTGAAATCAACCACTACGCTCTGTAAACTATGGATGATGATTCTTGAGGATATAGGAACTTACTACTATGGTTTAATCAACAAACCATGATTAGCATTATGAATGATCCTCATTTCAACTGCTTGCAAGCCGAGAATGATACTGAGCTGTATGGCTTATTCCTAGATGGATATGCAGAGTGGGGTATACAAAGCCATTACTTATCATTTCAGTTTTCTTATTCCTATATAACATATTGTCTGCTTTGCACAACATGCTTATTTATGGTTGGTTAAATTACAGTTCATGACAATTTAATTTCCTGGGCTCACCCCTAGACACTGGACCAGAAACTGGTTACTCAGACTAGGATAACACAGTGAAGGTGGTTAAATAGTTGGCTAATTTTATTTTAGGGTGTCAAGTAAACATGGATATCCCAGGATTTATAGGAAGAAAATCCCTATAAAGCATTTAATTCAGGGGTGAAATGCTACCAGTTCAGACCAGTCCAGTAGAACTGGTAGCAGAGACTGGGGCTAGTTCGTAGAACCAATAGCGATCGCTGGCTGGCCACACCCCCAAACTGATCTGTAGCCCTGCCATGCTTGCCTGACTTCCGTGCTGCCATCCCGGTGTCCCTGTGGCCAGCTTGTGAAGGCAGGCAAGCATGGCATGGCTGTAGGAAAGGGAGATAGCAACCTAATTCCTTCCCCGCAGCTCTACCATGCTTGCCTGCCTTCTGCGCTGCCTTTTTCTGTAGCATTCCCCTCTCCTCTTTGGATCGCCCTGCAGGGGAGGTCTGCCTTTGCAGAAACCAGGCGGGTGGTTTGTATGGAGGATTAGTGGTGGGGTTGCACAGCCCTCCAGGCTGGAGAGTGGGGCAAGAGAATGGTCCAAAATTAGCTTGGGCAGAATGATGTGAGTGAGTGACATGCATGATGTCAACATGGCCACGCCCACCAACCCATGCCCAAGCCACACCCACAGAACCGGTGGCAACAATTTTTAGATTTCACCCCTGGTCCATACCAAGGCCATACCCTTGCCCAGCACCTGGATCCAAGGCCAGCAGTAGGAGGAAGAAGAAGATGAAGGTCAGCTAGGGGCGGCAAGGGGGTAGTCAGGTGGAGTGCAGGGTGGTCAAAAGGTTAAAGATAGGCAGCTGGGGGGTACTGAATTAGAGGCAGTTCACAGAGGGAAGAGAGTAAGATTGAGAGATGCTGCGATAGTCATAAAGAGATTGGACAACTTATTTGTCTGAAATGTATAGGGTTTGGTGGTTCTCCCAAACATATTTGCATTTTTATATAGCACTAAATACTATTTTTTTAAAAAAATAATATTAGTGGTCCGCGGGATTTAAAATTATGAATTTAGTGGTCCCTGAGGTCAGAAAGGTTGGTGACCCTAATGTATTGTATATTTTCTGCCTATTTCCTCTTCAAAGCTTAAGCAACTTTACCCTAATTCACAGGTAAGTATTTGGAGAATTTCCCCCCTATTAATATTGAAGGGTTCCCCCCGAAACATTAGAGCATACACAGAGTGTAACCTAGTTCAGCTTTTGTTAATTCTGTTAATTTTGCTAACAGGAGTTGTGACCTAGAAGTAGAGCTCTTGCCTCACACTCAGGAGGTTATGATTTTGATCATAGGTAAATGTCAAATGTTTGGTCTTATGCTTGGACACAGGGTTGGAATAGATGATGTGCTAGGGTCCCTTCTAACTCTATTGTTCTGAATGGTTCCTCTATTGCAAAATCATTGTAACTATCGTAGTGTGAGAAACTGTATAGAAAATAATTATAGGAGAATTGCCAAAGTTAGAGAGATAATTTCTTGTAACGAAAAATGTAACATTGTATGCAACTAAAAACACTTTCTCAACAATAATGATGTTTCTTAAACACCAGAAAATCTAAAGCCTATTGCATTCAGAGCGATGAGAAAATCTTAAGGTTTCCATGATATGAGATGTTTGTATCAATGACGTAATGATAAACTATAAGAAGCTTGTAGAAATTTTTTTCTTGCACTCCTGCTTTTCTCCCTACATACTCTGTTGAGGTGAGAGAAAAAAAGGACGTCCTGTTTTTGCTTTCTAGCTGGAAAAATAAAAGCTGATTATCAGTAGCCTCGTGTTCAGAGTTTCATTGGACTTATCAGATTCTGAGCTGCATTTGAAAAACCCTACAATATGGTTATAATACAACATGGGAATATATCTCTGTCCATATTGTTATGTAATCATACAGTGACACTTGTTATAAATGCTATGCCAAACAAAACCTAAACTATATCACAATGTGTCTATTCTTGAGTGTAGTAATATTTTTTGTAACGTCTGTTGGAATAATTCAAGAATGAACAAAAATATACTAATCATATTGAATATAGCAGATTATCTCAGATTAATAGTAAGATACAGTATTTCTATAAATTCCCAAACTCTATATAGGTAGTCCATGACTTACAACTACAATTGAGCCCAACATTTCTTTTGTTAGGTGAATTTTGCCTCATTTTGTGACCTTTCTTGCCACAATTGTTGTGAATCACTGCAGTTGTTAATAACAATTAAGTGAATCTGGTTTCCCCACTGACTTTACTTGTCAGGTCATAATAGGTGATCACATGACCCCAGAACACTGCAACTGTCATAAATATGAGTCAGTTGCCAAGCATTTGAATTTCAATCATATGACCATGGGGAAGCTGCAATGATTTTAAGTGCGGAAAATGGTCATAAGTTGCTTTTTTTCTATCTGAGGGAAAGCTCTGAAGAAATGATTCTATGATTTTCAATCTGCTTCACTCTGAACTAGGGAAAGTTCTGCTTTGAAAGGCCTGTTTGCTTATGGTCACAAGTACATAATTCCATCAATACTAGCTTGTCATTCATAATTTTTTTTGTTTGATTGTTGTGAGCCACCCAACATTGTTGGTAATTGAGCAATGTACAAGTTTAACACATTATTAGTATAATATTGATAGAAATTACTAATATATGTTAAGTATGCATGCGTAATTGACAACTCCCTCCCTAAATCTGATGGGAAAGCAAAATTGGACTTGATCCAGAATTCAGCACATTGCTCTGTAAGTGCGCAAAAAACAACAACTTATATATGTTATTTATTTGGCCAAGTGTGGTTAGACACACAAGGAATTTGTCTTGGGTACAGAAGCACTCAGTGTACTTGGAAAACATTATAATATAATAATAATATTGATACTAATGTATACATCAAAAAAGGAGTAGTAAAAAATAATAAAGGGGATAAATAATAATACTGCACCGTACCCTATGGCACAGGTGTCAAATTTGTGGCATCACACTGTCATCACGTATCATGACATTTTTTCCCTTTGCAGCGCCGGGGTAGATATGACCTGCATGTGAGCATCTGGCCCATGGGCCACCAGTTTGATACCCCTGCACTATGGTTTAAGATACATACACATTAAGTAAAAGAAAGGCAGTGGTTGTATTTTGTCAGCTACAAGAATTAGGTGTTAAGTCTACTAAAGTATGGTCACTCACCTCATGAGTAAAATAGTTGCCATAAACACTACTAAAACTTAAAACATTATTTCTTTCCTGACCCATATTCAGGATAAATTTGATGCATCAAAATCACCTTCTGGTGGCTAAGAATCCTGGAAACTATATCCCAGTATATCTGCAGGGCTCCAGAAGGGAAGGTTAGAAGAGACTTTTACAAAATTTCTTCCCAGATTAGTAAAGTATCACCTGACAAAGCCAAATTTTGACAAACCCAAACTTATAAAGGTCATCACTGAATTTGCACATGGATGGTAGGTGGGGATTTTTGCTGAGAGTGAAAAATCAAGATACAACCTACTCATTTTAAATACTAACATTAGAATAGCAACAGACTACAACGAACAGTTGTTCCCATTGCGGGTGGGAAATTAAAAAATTTCTTGCTTTTTATTTTTTAAGTCTTCTGTCTGCAGAGATACCTTACAAACCACATTTAAGGATTTTTGCAGACTTGTTTGCAACTCTCTTTTTTACTGTTTAAAAAGTACTTTCTCTTTAGATAACAATAGGTAAATTTCCATGGTTCTTTCTCTATATAATACAAGTTCTTGCATTTTAAATTATATAAAAATTGTTATATACCTTAGTATAGGAATCCCCAACCCTTGATCTATGGACCAGCACCATGTTGCAGCATGCCAGAAACTGGGCCGCACAAATAAGTGAAGCTCCATCCACGGAATGCAGGCAGAACATGAAATCATGCCCCGTCTGGTCCACAGAAAAACATCTCCCCTGGGAACTGGTCCCTGGTGCCCAAAATGTTGGGGGCCACTGAGCTAGTATACAATATGGAGCATAACAAATGGCAGGAAAATGTGTTAAATTCTTTATCTTTAAACTAACTGTACATAAAACATAAAAAACTGTACAAAAAAAAGGGACACAGTGGCTCAGCAGGTAAGACAGCTGAGCCTGTTGATCAGAAGGTCAGCAGTTCAGTGGTTCGAATCCCTAGTGCCCTGTAATGGGGTGAGCTCCCGTTATTTGTCCGAGCTTCTGCCAACCTAGCAGTTTCGAAAGCACGTAAAAATGCAAGTAGAAAAAATAGGGACCACCTTTGGTAGAAAAAATAAGGACCACCTTTGGTGGGAAGGTAACAGCGTTCTGTGCTTTAGTCATGACCATAGAAACGTCTTTGGACAGTGCTGGCATTTTGACTTTGAAACGGAGATGAGCACCATCCCCTAAGGCTGGAAACGACTAACACATATGTGCGAGGGAAACCTTTACCTTACATAAAAATCAACAAATTATATGGAATTAATAGCTACTTGAAAAGCCATTCAAGTTGTGATAGTTGTTCACTTAAAATATTTAACCCTTTCCTGCAATCTACTGGTTACCTGGATTTTTACAGCCTAGATTTGGTAGTACTATATTATGTTTGTATTCTATTTATTTATTTATTTATTTATTTGATTTTTATACCGCCCCTCTCCTCACAGACCCGGGGTGGTGTACAGCCAATCAATTTAAAACCCCAAAAGACAAAAATTAAAACAGATATTAAATAATTCAGTGGCTATTTACAATTAAATTCAATTTAAAAAATTTTGATCATGAAGACAATGTATTGCATGATATGCAGGCAACCACAGAAAAGATGCTACTTTCTAATCCATGCTCCACTGATCTCATGTGGAGGTTGCACTTTAAAAAATACTTCTCTAGATGTCCTCACAGGAACAGTAGAATCATATTGGAAAGGCAATTCCTAATGTTTAGAAGAGCAAATCACATTGTTTTCAATTGTTTTGAAAATCTTTTGATTATTTTTTGTTTTATAGCGATAGTTTTATTTAGAGTTCTGGCTGTATTGATGGAAGCAGTACAAAACAATAAAAAATGAACATATGGTCTGCTAACAGGACATTGCTTTGAATGTAATTGAAAATGGCATTAACACGATTTCTGCATTTCATTTTCAGGGGAAACATCCCATCAAATCTTAGTTTACAATTTTGGCACACACAAGGCTCTATAATATTAAAGAAGACAGTAATTAATGGACATCTAATTAAGCACTTCACAAAGACATGCTATGACTGCTTTGGATCACATATCCCTAGTTCCAAGTGACAGCTGAGATCCAATTAAAAGTAAATATATTGTCATAAACACTTGATATCTGACTTGGGTATTTTATCTTTTCTATTGATTTTTTAGTCCTCGCTTTAATTAAATATTTATAAATCTCTAAACTGCCATCCCCCTATTCATTCATGTGCAAAGGATGTCATTTTGATTTGAATTGAATCTATTAAGGAAATTATTACAGAGGAAAACTACTTTGGACAACCACCTGGTTAGAATTTACCCTCAGTTGAACAAGTAACTGATCTCTTGGTATATTGACTACCTTAAAACGGCTCTTACTATAAAACTTAAATACTTAATTGGTCTTTTGGGAGAGAGTATATCCATAAGGAAATTGCAGAAAAAATAATAACCTATTATGTGCATTTATTATATTCTTCTAAGATGTGGTTACCGAATGAGGCTAATCATTGGCTAAGCTTCCAAAATCTGTATTTGTAAATTGTTTGCATAAACAACACTTCTGTTAAAATGTATTTCTTCACTAGGCTATTAGCCAATATTTGTTCATTCATGCAATTGGTATTCATGTGAGGTTGGTTTAGAAAATGTATTATGGCATTCAACAAGGGTCCTCATTTTTTTTTAGGTCTGTGATCATGTTTGGAAGAGTACAGTACTGGTTCTTTTACAAAGGATCTGCCATAGTGGTCATAAAATACTGCTAGAAGTGTTATTAGAAGAGTTATCAGAAACTTTCAAATTTCAGTTATGTAGAGTTTTTTTTATAGCTGCCCAACTATCAACAATTTTGTACATTATACAAAGTTAAAAAATACATAAAGTGTTCCAAAATAAAAAAAAGATGGCATAAAAGGGAAACAAGCACACAGTATAAATATAGAAACCCTATTATATAGTTGAACAACTGTCTTAGCCCAAAACCTAGAGAAAGAGCCTCCAGGGTAAATAGGATCATGGCTGTTCAAATGTCCAGCCTCAAATATGATGCTATTTCAGAGGCGAGTGCTGTTCTAGAGAAGGCACATTTCCTAGATTCCATATGGTGGCATTGATTGATAAATGGGTCCCGATAAATGGGTCTTTCTTTTTTTTACAATACAATTTTATTGGTTTTCTTGGGGTAGGGAAAAGGGTAAAGGGTTTATGAAGGGTAAATATTTTCAACAACTTGCTTTCCAGAGTTATATGGTTCATACATAGTACGTCACATAATTAAATATAAAATTTGTATCATATTAATTTTTTAATGTTCTACTGATTGACAACTGGTCTATCCTGCTTAAGTATCTCATCTTGTTTAATTCACAGTTTTATAATTACCTCTTTAACATTTTACACAGCACATTTATAAGTCATTATTTATCTTGCAATTTTAGCCTCCTTGGCGACAGCCCCTCCGTGTCTTCAGGTATAGGCTTAGGGGCTTCCTCTCTCCCTCTTTCTTTAGGTTTGCCTCCCTCCCTTCTCTCCCTCCCCAGATGCCAGGTCTTCTTCCTCTAGTAGAAGTTTATGGTCATTGTAAAAAGCTTCCACTTCATTACTATTTATTACCTTGTAATTTTTCTCCTCCCAGAATATTAAAAGATCTTCTGGCATCAACCACCTAAATATAATACCCTTGGCAAACAATTTCTTATTTAAAAATTGGTGTTTCTTTCTAGATTCTCTAACCTTTCTTGAAATTTGTTTTAACACTGCCATTCCCTTCCCTTAAACCTCAGAGATTTACCCCTTAGTGCTCTCAGAATCTCATCCCTTTTAGATCTCCTGAGAAATTTTATGTGGATTTCTCTTGGGACATTGTTTATTTTTGCATAGCTTGAATTCACTCTATAAACCTGGTCAATATCCCATAACATCCTGCTTTTTTCCATACCTATTAATTCTGCTAATAACAAACTCATCATATCCTTTAAATCATTTCCCACCTCCTCAATTACATTTTGGAATCTCAAATAGAAAGACAATCTCTCTATTTCACTATCAACTACTAAATTCTCTTATTTCTGGTTATTTGTCTATAGGATTTCAATTTTTTGATCTGTCTTCTCTGCTCTGTTCTCCATCTGCCCTATTCTCTATTTGTTTTCTGATGTAGTTTGCTTTATATCCTTGTTCTTATTTAACTTCTGCAAAGCTTTTGTCCATGTCCTCTTTCATGTCGTCCCTTCCTTGCTTCAACTCAGCCATTCCTTGATACAGACCTGCTGTTGCTTGAATAATCGCTTGGGATTCTTTGGAGGTCGAGTCCATCTTTTCTTGTTGTAGAAATTCAGCAACCAACCTCTGCCATGCTGGACTGGCCATGGCTGGTGCTGAAAAAGGGGTTTTTTGATTTCAAGGGCATAGTCACAGATTCTAATTCACCAAATTTGTACTGCAGACAGTCAGCAAGGTTTTTCTTGAAGTAAACCTGAACAGATAGATGTGAACATCACAGAGTAAAACAGCAAGTAAAGTTCCACCAGTTAGGGGAAGATCCATTTGTTCAGTCAACTTTCTTATCCAGAAGATTCCCTTCCAGGGAATCAGAGATCCAGAGATCTATAAGTACACCAAGAGGTTTTTATCTCCTTTGTGTCAAGGAAAGCAGGCCCCGCAGTTTACATTATTCTTATATTATTCTAACACTTACAGTCCAGGCATTGAGCCAACTTTTCAAGTTCACCAAAACAGCTTGATAAGCCCAAGGTCACTTCTCTCACACACTGGTACATCCAGCTGGAGAAAGTCCTCGCTGCAGAAGTCGGCTGCCTGTTTGACAGCACAACAGGTACATTGTCTCTGTGGCTCAGCAAGTTGTGTATCTGGAAGCAGCTCCGTGGTCACTGACAATGGTGGCCAAAATGCCACCTCCTGACCTGCGGCTCCTAGGGCTAATCTGGGTGATTCGGGGTGATTGCCATTGCCCCTCTCGATCCAGAAGACACCCCTTAGGTCAGCCACCCCTACAGGGTGGCCTTCGGTTCTGTAGAGCTCACTGATGGGAAGAAAATTGGTT
>JANHFP010001945.1:24209-38634 GCA_032468135.1 Calamaria suluensis | reverse complement strand
AAGTCCACAAGTCTTAAAGTTGCCAAGGTTGGAGACCCCTGCTATATAAACACAATCTTCATTATGTGTTGATAAGCAGTTTTCCAAGTTAAACTTGAGATTCCTTCTGTTTAACTTTTCATTCAAATGTTACTTCCCCTTTTGACCAAGATAAGCTAGCCATACCTTGAACCATCTTTGTTGCCTTTCCCTAGATGGCTTTTTGTTCATGCTGTGGAAAAGCAATCTCTTTTATAAAGCAAACAGTATCATGCAGCTGGTGGGTAGTCTGGATAGGTTTCTGTTAAATTTTTTGAAGGAAAATACTTGGTTAAGGACAAAGCACACACTGAGACAATCACTAATGAGTCTAAATCCCCAAAGTTCCCCATCCTCCATTTTGGATATGAACACATATAAAAGAGGAGAAGCTGTACTGTGGCAGTAGCAACACACACTCCCTTTATAAAACACACTCTTATCTTGCATGCTGGGAGAACTCAACTCACAATTTCCATAAGCTCTTTTCAGACCTTCCGGTATTGAGCTGTTAGCCTTTCCAATGTATGCAACTGTCCAAAAGAAAACCATAGAGTAATACAGTGATGGCTAACCTTTTTGCCATCGCATACCAAAAGCGGGGTGAGTGCGGCAGGGGGTGATAGCTGCATGCCCACACCCATAATTCTATGTGCCTTGCCCCCCATGCAGTGGGACTGGAAGTTGGCAAATGGGCCATTTCTGGCCTCTGGTTGGCCTCCAGGGGATGGGGAAGCCCATTTTTGCCCTGCCCAGACTCCTAGAGAGGCTCTGGAACTAGTGGGGAGTGTAAAACGGGCCTTCCCCATCCCCTGGAGGCCCTCTAAATGCCAGAAACAGCCTGTTTCCTGACTTCCAGTGGACCCAGAAGGCCCAAAAATCAACTGGTGCTGTGCTCGCATGCCCACCAATATGGTTCCGCATGCCACCTGTGGCACAAGTGCCATAGGCTCACCATCACTGGAGTAAGAGAAGACTATTACTGCTTTGCTTCATTTTGTTCCAAATCACCTCCACACTCAAAGAAGTCAGGACAGCAAGGAAGTTAAACATCATAGCCAGTGTGACAGTACTAGTGCTCATCCTAAAGTAATATTTTGTTTACAAACACAGTTTGATTATACATGCTGAAACAGCTGGAAAAATAAAACCCTGTACTTTTACAATCTTATCTAAATTAATTCATCCTGGAACTGAATATCCTAAACTGTTGTGAATTAAGTCATAAATTACTAAAATACGCATTAGATTTGAAAGCTGAAACAACAATTCCATACCCGGAAAGTTTTAATCACTATGATTGTGACCGTCATCATGCTATCCACTCAAGTGAACAGTTTTATACAACTCAAAATACTTGTGTACATCTTGCACCAAATATGCAGATATTATATATTGATTCTCCCTGGATGTCTTACCTTGGGGTAAAACCTTTTTTTTTAGATTTAATATGGCTGATTCTGTGGTTAAGATGCCTATAAAGAACGAGAAAGTGTACTGTCTTTGTTTTATCAGACAAGAAAAAATAAATCAGTTTTCTCAAAATATTACTAAAACTGATATCCATGTATCAGAAAATGTTAGCATGAAACAGAACAATTCAACCTTATATTATGTATTGCACTGATGGCAGACCACAGTAAAAGGATCTTCCTGCTGTGTTAAGAATCCTATATATTGATCATGAGTGTAGCCACATTAGTAACAGAAGGCTGAAGCATTAGAGAACAACATTTGGAGAAGTAGAACAAAAAAAAATGTCTATGGAGATTCTCAGTCATACACGTCATGGTTGTCCAAGAGGTGTTTTTTTTTTTTTCAAAAGGTAACAGGGCTTTGTTTTTCCTTGGAGACATTTCTTTTCTCATCTAAAAAGAAGCTGTTGTAGATGCTTCTTTGATGAGAAGCGAAAAAATCTCCAAGGAAAAACAAACTCCTGATGACTTTTGAAAAAGCAGCCCTGGATCTGGCATAATGGGGGGGGGGGAATTCAAAAAAAAATTAAAACACCCTCCAACAGATCAAATATACACAGCAAGTCACATCAGTGATGGGTTGTTCTTGGTTTGGACCGGTTCACGCAATCCGGTAGCGATGACCGGATGACGTCAATGAACCGGTTCCCTCCCGCCTGCCCTGGCACAATTTTTACCATTTTTTCGCCAGCTGAACTGCCATGCCGCTTCTCTCCTAAATGCTTATGTGCATGCGTAGAGCGCATATTTGTTGAGCATGCTGCCGTGTATGTTATAATGCGCATGCACAGAGTGCTTGTCAAATGTGCATGCTCCAGTGTCCATGCACGGAGTGGACATTTATGGACACACAAAATCTCCACAAAGAGAACTGGTAGTAAGTACAACCTACCCAACTCACATGACTAGGTGTCTTAATGTATCTTTAGTGCAAAGAGAACAAGCAGGTTAATATCATAATGACTTACTTGTTCAAGTCTTGAACCTCAGCATTCCAAGCTATATGTTTTGTTTAGGGATATTCTTGTTTATAAATTGTAATCTCCAAGATACTTTTTTTTGCAACTTCCATCCTTTTAAGTTTCAGGTGTCTCTGTAGCATCTTATTTCAAATGACCTATTTACAAATTCTGTCCCTTGATAAACACCAACATTTGCTTTTGCATTTCTGTCACTCTTTCCATTCAAGGGGCTGCATTCAATGGGCTGCCTCGTGTCTTTGGGTAGCAACGAACGAGAGACAATGAAGCAGTTAACCAGATGCTATTCAGCAACAATATGGATGTTGCTAATATTAATAAGCTTCTTATTTATGGCAGATCTTAATTAAAAACAAGTTAGCTGCAACTATGTAATTCTATTCACACCCTAGATTTAAAAGGGGGAGATTAGAATGGGGAGTAATAATAACATGTATTATTTCATTTACTTTAGTTCTATTACACTGAAGGCCAATCTATTCATCCGGCCTCTATAAGCCAGTGTATTTTACAAGTAATTTGTAGAAGAAATAGTTGAATCTCTTTGAAGGTACTGTACTCCCGTTGTGTCCTTTCTTTGACATTTGTTAAGTACCTGTGCAGAAAAGCCTGCTCAGTCAGTCATATCTTATGGTGCAACTCATTCCCAAATATTCCCAAAAGTTGCACATGTATGGCTGCACAAATATGTTACTCTGCATATATACAGCCAACAACTGCATTTATATTTGCCTTTTGCTACTGTTCCTTCTAAGGTTATTTCCGAAGTTTGCTTTATTTTGACACAGTTGACCCACTTTTCATGTAGGCAACAAAATCTTTTCATCTTCTGTTCTTATAACGACTTTAGCTAAGAGCAGGGGTGAAATGCTCCTGGTTCAGACTGGTTTGGCCGATTCGGTAGCAGTGGCGGAGGGTGATTTGGAGAACTGGCAGCAAAAATCCCTGTCCCTGCCCCCCACCGCATGATCGTCAGACGCCTTTTTTTAGCTTTTAAAAGCATTTTTAACTACCTAAATATTCACTGGAATAGGTAGTAAACATGCTTTCAAAAGGTAAAAGAAAGGAGGATCTCATGCTCTGATCATTGGAGGCTTTTTGTTACCTTTTAAAAGCATTTTTTACTACTAGTTCCTGCAAATAGGTAGTAAAAATGCTTTAAAAATAAAAAAATGGCCATGCCCACATAACCGGTAGCCACAAATTTGACATTTCACCACTGGCTAAGAGGTAGTATTTATTCCTAAACATTTGTCCAACCTTGGTAACTTTTTGACTTGAGAACTTCAAGTCTCGAAATTCCCCAGCCAACATGGCTAGTTTTGGGGATTCGGAGAGCTAAAGTCCACAAGTCTTAAAGTTGTTAAGGTTGGTCATTTAGAACCACCCTGGTTCTAAAAACATTTGCAGGTCTATAGCAAGAATTTTAAAAAACCAAAACACCAACCTTTGTTGCCTGTGTGTGTTTTATATGTGTCTTGATTATCTGAAATGGATGAGATGTGGAGTTGGGGATATGCAGTCTGTAAACTCAGGCAAATTCAATCCTGCAGTCATTCCCAAACCCCACTTCTATCACATAGATAAGGGCAAATTGCTATTCCATGACAAAAAGGTAACAATTTACCCAGAAATCTGAAGTTGATTTAATTTCCGGATTATGTTATATAGTCCACAATTTACAATAGTTTATTTAGTGACTGTTCGAAGTTACGGCACTGAAAAAAATGATTTATGACCATTTTTCACTCTTATGACTGTTGCAGTATCCTCATGATCACGTGATCAAGATTTGAATGCTTGGCAATTGACTCATATTTATGACAGTTGCAGTGTCATAAAATCCCCTTTTGAGATCTTCTGATGAGCAAAGTCATTGGGGAAGCCAGTTTTGCTTAACAACTGTGTTATTAATTTAACTTCCGCAGTGATTCACTTAATGTGGCAAGAAAAGTCATAAAATGGGGCAAAACTCACTTAACATAATTCTCACTTAGCAACATACAGTTTCGGCTCAATTGCGGGCGTTCAGTCGAGGACTACCTGTATGTGAGATACCTGGGTTTTATTTCTCTGGGTTTTATTTTGTGGTACAAATTAGGAAGTTTGGGGTTTTTTTTACAACAGCCTTATAACATATTTCAGTGAGCATGTGAGGATATTTTCTATTTCAGATCTTCTGTGATGTATAACATTAATTTGGAATTCTGTCATGAGTCTTTTTTATGATGACTTTGAGATTGTTTTGTAATAGCCCAGTGGCATGTTGGAATCTGGGGGATTGTTACATTTGTAAATTTTCTTTTTCAACCATTTGAACAGCTATGTAATTGATTTCCAGCATTTTCTTTTTTTTATGACAGTTCACTTTATTTATCTCTTTTGATATTGGTCTGTCTCCCAAGCTGTGAAAGGAGGATTTGGGGAACAGAGGAAGAAACAACTGGATACTTTTATCCAAGAAATGGTGCTATAGAAATTTCCTTCCTTCCTTCCTTCCTTCCTTCCTTCCTTCCTTCCTTCCTTCCTTCCTTCCTTCCTTCCTTCCTTCCTTCCTTCCCTTCCTTCCCTTCCTTTCCCTCTCCCCTTTTCTCTTTTTTCCTTTTGGAATTTTAATAACCAAAAGGCAGCACAGATCACATATTAGGATGACAAGAGGAAAACCGATAAAGTGTACAATGGAAGACTGGTGATGACAATGGGAATTATCACGCCATTACCTCAATGCCAGAGGTAGGTTCTGAATGTGAAGATCTATAGGACTTCCAGGAAAGAGACTGTCAACCTTCCAAACGTATAAGATTCAGTTTGAGCCTTCTGTAAAATCTGTGTAAGTGACAAGCTTCTATGTTTATGTTTTCTGTGTTGTATCTCATGTCCTATAAAAGTAATAAATGATATTTGTCCTGAGAAGAGCAATATAAGGATCCCCAAAACATCTGCAAGCTCGGGCTCATCATGAACTTGGTTACTGGCCATGCTTGTGAAAAAAACCAGAACCATATGGAGAACTAGGACTGGTTTATTTTAGGCCAATGTCATGTCAAATACACATTTCAAATGTCCTCTCAAATGGATTAAGTTTGCTGTTAATCTTGTTTTCATCTTTATACCAAATCTAAAAAGTTATTTAACAGTCCTATCAACTTGTTTGCACACCTAACATACCTTTGTGCCAAGAGTGTGAGCTTTGTGTTGAATAGTTGATTTAGAAATATCTTATAACTATTCTTGATTTGATATATATCTGTGTTCTAATTATCCAGATTTCATTGTTAGGTAAAAGGAAGTTAAAAACATTGATTCAAATCCAAAGCATATTAGAGCAATAGCCTGCTAATGTGAAATATCTAAAGATATAATGAATGAGCTGTTAGGTAGGTGACCCTACTATTGAAGTAGACCAGTTGCAATTATAAGAACCATAGTGCCAAGTTGATAGTCATGCAGCCCAGATTCACATCACATCATCTCCTGAACTAGAATCCCACTGGAGAATCCAGTGCCACAAAGTAACTGGGATACTAGAATTTTCACTTACTTCAATTTTACGGTATGTTACCAGACATATATATATATACAGCCTGAGTAGTACATATATGTTTATACACAGAGATACCTTTTAGATATTGACATTACAAATAGCAGCAGAAACATAAAGGCAGAAGTTGAGGCAGAAAGGAAAGTGCAAAAAAAAAAGATTGAAGCCAAGAATGAATGATTTGGATCATCCAAATCAAAGGAAAGTGGGAAAAAAGATTGAAGCCAAGAGTGGATGATCCGGATCACTGAATATTCTACCAGCATACCATAATCATGGATAAAATATCTCTGTTCTCTTCAATTTCTATCTTTTGAATTAATTGTAGCTCCAGTAATGATATTATAGTAGCTGTAGACTGGGGAATCCCAGAACGTATTTGGTTTTGCCCAAGTGCTCATTGCAAAATGTTTATATTTCTTAGAATGTGTGAATCAGGCAGTATATAAAATACTGCAAAGGAAAGTGTTGACTACAGAATTGTATTACTTTATGGAGTGTCGTATGCTAACACATTGTCAGCTTTGGAAACCATATTAGACCTGAAGTTTCAAGCTGCCAATTTCTAGCTGTGGGAAAGTAGGAAGGGGGTGTAGAAGATAGTTGGGTTAGACATAACATACACTCGACCATCAGTCAAGACCAGATCCTAGAGCATCTGGCGTAGGTGTGGTTTGGGCATTCCCTCAACTGGGGACTGGGGAATGTGATTCAACTAGTGGTTGGGGTATGGGGTTCTGGAGAATTGACTAGTGATGAGAATGTATTCTAGTTGACTAGTGATGAGAATGTATGAGAATGCCATTACAAATACATTTTTAGTTAGCTATAGGTTCTCAAATGTTCAAACAGAAATATGAAAACTATTAATGTTTACTGTTTTCATGCTTAGAAGTTTACTGTTATTTGCTAATCTGCAGGCTGGGCTTAATTTGAGCTCTCAATTTTCAGGAACTGGATCAGGGGTCTCCAACTTTGTCAACTTGAAGACTTGTGGACTTCAACTCCCAGAATTCCTCAGCCAGTTTTGCTTTGAAGTCCACAAGTCTTCAAGTTGACAAGGTTGGAAACCCCTGATCTAGAACACAATTAGTATGCTTTTGTTTTTGATCCTATGCTATTTCCATCTGAAGGATAACTACAGCTCTTTTAAATTAAGAAATGCACATCTTCCATTTTTTAAAAAGGTGTTGACCATTTTGAAACTACAGACCAATATTATCTTGTGAAGAGAAACAAAATGTTTGTGTTTCTCTGTGTGCAAATTGAATTCAAAAGTGACTACCATATAACAAAGGCACTGCATAATAAATTCTATGGACCTCTAGAACCTCCCTCTATAGTATGCTAGTGAATAACTTGGAAGACAATACCAAACCAGTCCCCATGCTGCCTTTGAAATCTACTACTGTAAACAGTAGAGAATTCTGTATCCAGTAAGTCAAGGGCAGACAAGGTATTGAATTTTCTACTAGACTTTCTGCTCACTCTAGAATTTCCTCTAGTTCATTAGCAAGACAGATAATATATCCTTTTGGAGTCTACTACACATGCAGTAGAGGATAGCCAATCTGTGAGGCATCATATGATGGTTGAGGAATAAAAGAATAAAAATAAACAACTAAGAAATAACCAGGGAGTCTACTGGTATCTTAATTCACAAACAAGTCCAAGAAACCTGGGAAGTAATCCTTCAGATCATTTGAAGGAACTCTGCCTGAACAGACTCACCAGTATAAATAGAAATTGATCATTCTTCTTTGCACTGGTAATATAAAGATACCTTACAAAAGCCTGTGTAAATATTGCTTCCTGATCTTGCCCAGCTGCTTCTAATTGGATAGCAGCTGACCCTAGCCATTAAGTTGATGACAAGCATTCCAACTAATATTGTAGTACTCAATCAAGGACCTAAGCAAACAGTAATAATCCACATGGCTTTTAGTGGAAGCCATATGGGTTTAAAACCATTATTTATTATGGACAAATACTAATATAATAGAAAAATCAGCAAATCTTTTCCCCCAAGACTTGAGACAAATTGATGAGCTCTAGTAACCCTCACATACAAATAATCTTGAAACATGCAGATTTTAGCAGGTGAAGGAATTACCTAGATTGTACATTTCATTAAACCAGACTACCAGAAAGCCCTTGATTTTTTTTATGATAACTCAGCTGAAAAGAAGTAGTTGTTTTGGAGAAAAATATCTTCCATGGTGCTGGGCTTCTATAATATGGTAGTCTAAGGATAACATCCTACATATGAACTCTTAACACCCAAATCATTCATCCAACAAGGCTGTTTGAAATATGCTCTTTGGAAGGCCAGATCCTCATGATGAAACTGAAATACTTTGGCCACCTAATGAGAAGGAAGGACTCACTGGAGAAGAACATAATGCTGGGGAAGATTGAGGACAAAAGAAGAAGGGGACGACAGAGAATGAGGTGGCTAGATGGAGTCACTGAAGCAGTAGGTGTGAGCTTGGGTGGACTCCAGAGGATGGTTTAGGATAGGAAGGCCTGGTGGAACATTGTCCATGGGGTCATGATGGGTCAGACACGACTTTGCAACTTACAACAACAACAAAATTCATAGCAAGAGGTTCCTATTGAAAGCAACTTTCCTTAATATAAACATGGTGTCATCAAAACTTTTCCCTTGATAAATTAGATATTTCTCTCACAGAAATAATTTTACCAGTCTTTTATGATTATCTTTACATCACCTATTTTGATAAGCAATGGTGGGTTTCTACTGGTTCGCCCTGGTTTGGGTGAATGAGTAGCGGTGGCAGTGGGAGGCTCCGCCCACCTGCCCAGACATCATCAATGATGCTCTGTGCATGTGCAGAAGTCACACGTGCTCACAGTTCCAAACCGGTAGCGAAGGTAAGTGAATCCTACTACTGTTGATAAGGTTCATTCACTGACTCCAACTATCTGGATTCTTACAACATGCTAAAGGCAAAACAAGCCACATTATGGCTTAACAAGAATTTTGAACCCAGTCTATAGTGTGAAAAAGGTCTTAAATGCAACTGTAGGTCTTATATTTCACTCTGAGGTTTTCTCTCCCCTTTCTTCTTGAGTTGCTTGAAGAGAAAATATTAAAAAAACCCTCTGTTCTGGACTTGTTTGAATGCTGTCTACTTTTGGCTAAGTTGAAGCATTTTGGAGAGCACAAAAGCAGTCTGTTCCACAAAGCTTGTGGCACGCCTGATTAACTAGTCTGCTTTTTAAAACCTGCAATTAAAGTTTTAGTTGATTAATCAAACTGACAGTTTTACATCTCTCTTAATTAGTAATATTTTGAGGAAAATCAGTTTCCTTGAAGCATTTTTAATCAATGCCAGAAGATGGTTCATTCAGTTTATTTCCGGAATCATAATTCCTTCAGGTATATGTTTGAACTACAGCTTTGCAGATCCACCTGTCTTCACATAAAGACTCTCATCAGAAAATATGTTCCATTCCATCTGCCATCCCCCACCCCAAAATGACAGCTCTCCCATTTGTAAAAATCTATATTAAAAACTGAACAAAATCTAGACACTAGATTTTGAAGTGATGTACCCCATTTAATGATAACTTGCCATTCCCCACATGAGTTCCACTTCAGTTAGGTAAGAGAAAGCAGCTCATCTCTCAAGATGACATCCTCGCCATTTTGTGTAGATGCTGGCAGAGTTTTGTCTCATTGGGGGGACATTTTTTTCAAAAGAGAGAATGGACATAAAATGAACCAACCAGGCAGCAATTACTGGTGTATAGTTTTACCTGAAACTTGTTCTTTTCCAGGAATCCACTGTTGAACCTAATGCTTGGAACCAATGCTGTAGGCAATTTGGGCACAGTATTAAGTAAAGTTATTCAAGGTCACTGGCAAGATTTTCTGGTGGTACCAGTTAGGCAAAGTTCCTTATTACAGAACATTAGCTCCATTTTCCACTCTTTCACATACCTTTGCAAAAAAGCATATTCTCTCTCCCTCTCTCTCTTTCTCTCTCTTTCTCTCTCTCACTGAGAATAGCTTTTGAATGTAAGACCTTTGCCAGGCCATTGGTTTGTTGTTGTTAGTTGTGAAGTCGTGTCCGACCCATTGTGAGATAGGACATACAGAGAGACATGACATAAAATGGACCTGTTTACATGTAAACAAATAAACTGCCCTTTCAACTTCGAGGCCTGGATCTTTTTAATTCCTGCAACAATTGCAACCCCATGGACAACCCCTTCAGGCCTTCCTGTCCTCCACCATCCTCTGGAGTCCATCCAAACTCACGCCTTCTGCTTCAGTGACTCCATCCAGCCACCTCGTTCTCTGTTGTCCCCTTCTTCTTTGGCCCTCAATCTTTCCCAGCCTCAGGCTCTTTTCCAGTGAGTCCTTCCTTCTCATTTGGTGACAAAAGTATTTGAGTTTCATCTTTAGGATCTGGCCTTCTAAAGAACAGTCAGGGTTGATCTCCTCTAGGACTGACCAGTTGGATAGCCTTGAAGTCCAAGATATTCACAGGAGTCTTCTCCAGCACCAAAGTTCAAAGGCCTCAATTCTTCGGCACTCCGCCTTTCTTATTGAGGCCATCAGTTATACCATCTTTATCAAGGAGCTGCTGAAGTGTGGATCATTTATTTATCATATGGGTTTATGACATATCTTTGCTTATCCTTTCATACATTTTTGAAATAATATATAAACATGTAAAAAAAAAGGTGCTGGTTTTTGATCACACATTTGGATGCCATCTTGAATATTTTGTTGGTTCCTTGCAGATGCCCCTGAAATGGTGTGGCAAATATGAAGACAGATATAAATTGGACATCAGACCCCTGTAGATGGAAACCTAGTGTGCACTCTGTAGGGATCACACATCATTAGCTGTGCTCCATTTCTTTATCATTTTCTCCAACTTTGGCTGGTATCAAAAAACCATAATCAGGCAGTTATTCTCATAGCTCAAAAATTTCAATTTCTTATAATGAAAAATAACAGAAAACAGATACTCCGTAAGTAAATCTGATAATTCCACATTGCAGTTAGCTTTGTAGCCATCTTCTTCTGATCAATTGCTCTTTCATTCCTATATATCTCTACTAGCATAACAGTTGAAAAATTCGGGAAGTGATGTTCACTGTGTTTGAAAGGCAGAAATTTGGAGGAGGTTAGTTTAGCCCTCCAGGGGATATCTGGAGAGCAAAATTCTACACAGTGTTATTTATACATCCTTTTCTTTATTAGCCACTTTTACCAATTTGTCCAGCTGAACATTAAAAACAAAACTGCAATGGCTGGCATCAGAGAGCTACTCATCATTAGACCAGTAGGAATGTAGCTACAACAAGAAAATATATAAGTATCTTACCAGCCATGGAAATCAGAATTCAACCAGTGCTGACACAACAGAGCAGAGAAATTATAACCTCATGTATCAGACTACCAATGACCTCATTGTCTGCAGAGGACAATGAGATCACTGATGGTATTTCACGATACATTATCTTCTGTGCAAATTACTTTACATTTGGCTCTTGAGATGCAATAGAAAATCAGAGGTGCTCTCTAAACCACTGTTCAGATGGGCCCAATTAATACGGCTTTGAGCTTGATAATAAGCAATCTAAAATGCAAATATGATCTCAATTTTATGGCATAGAGCAGGGATCACCAAACATTCGGACCTCAGGAACCCCCAAATTCATAATTATAAATCCCGCGGACCACTAATATAATTTTTTAAAAAAGATAAATAGTATTTAGCGCTATATAAAAAAATGCAAATATTTTGGGGGGACCACCAAAATTTTCTCAGGGACCACCAGTGGTCCACGGACCACCAGTTGGTGACCACTGGCATAGAGGACCTTGCCAAATTTATCTCTCTCTCATTTAATTTCTGGTTCTTAATTCCCCATTATATATATTTTTGTGTGAAATCTTCAGGTAGATAATTCTATGGAAGGCCTAGTGTCTTCTATATATTTTGAGGATGGTTAGTCTTTTGATCAATTATCCAATCTCTTATGTCCTTTGAAGTTGTGAGTAAAGTTTGAGGAATAATGGACAGTTATCCCTTCTGTTGTTTTTCTAGTACAATGTTGCAACTTTCACCTAAACCTTCACTGAGGTTTGATTCATCAAGCTATCATCACACTTCGAAAGTGCTGCTGTTCCTTTGATTTCACCTCAGACTGATTGTCAAAGTGGATAAGTGAATCAAAGCTCTCCAAAGTAGTTTAACCTCTCCACAAATTTTGTGCCTAATAGAATTCCACCTATTTTAAAGAAAATGCTTTTACGCAGCAAAGAATTGGTTTAAATGAGTTATTCTTTTCAGGTTCATATATATAGTTGTGCCCTGTGATTCTTGACTACTGTATCTTGTATTTTTATGTACACTGAGAACATATGCACCAAAGACAAATTCCTTGTGGGTCCAATCATACATGGCTAGTAAAGAATTCTATTCTATTCTATTCTATTCTATTCTATTCTATTCTATTCTATTCTATTCTATGCCATGCCATGCCATGCCATGCTATGCCATCCTATTTTAAAAAGTTATGAAATGATACAATCCTTTCATTTGCATGATGACCTCAGCAATTTCCAACCCTTCTTTTATTGCAAATGATCTTTCTGGATAATAGATTTAAAAGTTTTAACTCCACAATGCTCCTCTTGCTCTGAGATAGACAATAAACACATTGAATAGAAAAATAATGATGTAATCAAAATTTTAAATGATATTCAGTGTTGATTAAATGAAATTTAATAATATATGAAAAAGGCCAGCTTAAAAATAACCCCATGAGAGTCTTTTTCTTCCATTTTTTAAAAAAAACTGTGTAAATGTTTGTCTTTTGTTCAATTATATCCTATTCTTACAGATTGTCTAGATAAAACTGTGCTATTTTCCTTGCCAACCGCTTGGTTTGCCAATTTCTCCTTCCTTGGGCTGAGAGAAAGTACTGCCCAAAGGTCACCCATGTAGCTTTGTGCCTAAAGCAGGACTAGAACTCATAATCTGCCAGTTTCTAGTCCAATACTTTAATCATGAGACCAAACTGACTCCTATATAAATGTATTTAAATATAAATTCACATTTTTAAATGTGTCACCTGAAAAATATACCTATATGTGACAAATTCTTTCTTGCAGTTTTTTTAAAATTCACAACCTAATATTCTGTGAATATTAGACATCTCCCACATGTCTCTGAAAAATTGAAACTTTCAATTTTTTAATAATTACATTGTATTAGGTTGTGCAAAGTTTCATTCATCTTAATGATACTTAATTGACAAGAATCCAATTTTAAACTATTTGTAAAACTATCCCCCCCAAAAAAAAAAAATGTTAGAGAAACTGCATACTGCATGCATCGTACTACATGATGCATATTTAACAAGTGAAATGAACATTTCATAAATTATCCATCCAGTTGTCTATGGAGATTCTCAATTGTCCAGGTCAGGGTTGTCCGAAAGGTGCTTTTTCAAGAGGCAACTGGACTTTCTTGCTTTTCTTTGAAGACATTTTGCTTCTCATCCAAGAAGCTTCTTCAGCTCTGACTGGATGGAGGGGAACACATGGCACAACGTAGGAGGAGAACAAACCCATCAGGACAAGATTCAGAAGTCCATCTGTATTTAAAAGACAAAGGCCACTCTTTTGAAAGCAGCAAAGTCCACATTTTGGACAGAGAGGACCGGTGGTTTGAAAGAGGGGTCAAGGATGCCAATTATGTCAAAACTGAACAGCCCTCGTTCAACAGCAGGAGAGGAATACAACATCATCTATCTCCAGTCTACAACACAGTCCTCTCAACAGTTCCAAGAAGGCTCTGCATCCATTTCCACTGATCAGGTAACTCTGATGACACAGATAAGCCTCCAGGTGGCCTCAATGACTCTCTAAAGGAATGCAAATGACAAGTATAAATCCTTCCATTCCCCACCATCCAATCAGAGCTGAAGAAGCTTCTTGGATGAGAAGTGAAACATCTGCAAAGAAAAAAACAAGAAAGTCCAGTTGCTAATTGAAAAAGCACCTTTGGGTTATCCATCTGACTGCACTGTAGTAGAAGCAGGAAGCATATAGTCCTATGAGGTGTTACTAGGTTAGTCTCATTTTTAAAATCCAAATAAATCTTAATTTACATGACAGCCTAATCAAACTTGTGCATTAGGTGTGCATCTGTGCAGAAGCATCTCAAAGTCTCTTACATTGGTTTTCTGGGTGTTTTGATAGAAAAAGCAATACCTAATTCCTAAATAGGGACATGGTGGCTCAGCGGGTAAGACAGCTGAGCTTTTCGATTGGAAGGTCGACAGTTCAGTGGTTCGAATCCCTAGTGCCGTGTAATGGGGTGAGCTCCTGTTACTTGTCCCAGCTTCTGCCAACCTAG
>JANHFP010001944.1:74849-88533 GCA_032468135.1 Calamaria suluensis | reverse complement strand
TCTGGGGCCAGCCAGAGGTGGCATTTGCCGGTTCTCCAAACTGCTCAAAATTTCCACTACCAGTTCTCCAGAACCTGTCAGAACCTGCTGGGTTTCACCCCTGAATCTGACATAATTATTAGTAAGCCTCAACATGACACTAATACCTCCTTCTTGTTCTGGCTTCAAATATTGCATTGTAGATCTCTCTATACTACATTTTCGTGGTTCACTAAACCATGAGTATCGGGGCAGAAAAAGCAGGAGTCACAAAGAACATGTCACATGGTATTATAATTATTATTGTTGTTGTTGTTGTTGTTGTTGTTATTGTTGTTGTTGTTGTTATTATTATTATTATTATTATTATTATTATTTATCACGTTTATATTGCTGGCCATTTAACAAAAAGTGACACTGAACAGTCTTATTTGAAGTCTTGCTATTATTTTCAGTGTTTGAAATAATTTCATTCTTTTGAATAGATGATATCATTTGTTGGCTCCCCAAATTATTTTGTCTCTGTCTTGCTTCCCAAATAAAATATTCAATATTGTTAGTAGCTTCCTAACCGTCTGTGACTATTTCTTTTTATTTGGAAAACAAAATCACTTTGGTCAAAATTATCCATTATCATGACACAATATTTTTATTATGGAAAAAAATAAGAACCTCTATTTTTCTTGGCAATGTTAGTAAACCACATCCCTAAACCACACTAGATTTCACTAACACAATCTCTCCATCCCAAAATAATCTTTGCTTGAAATCCTAGTTTTAATTTTATTGGAGGTACTAACTCTGCTAAAAATGCAAAGGGGTAAGAAGGAAAGACTGTATCCTTCCCTATCATTCCTGTTATATAATATTTTGGTTTCTTCACTCAAAGAGAAAATGTTAATTTTGAATTAAGTAGCAAGGATGTAGTCTTTTCCTTTTGAACTCTGGCACCCAAACAGACATTCAGTTTTAAATTGTGTCTGCAGTAAGTTCATGGTTAGAAGGAAAAAAAATACAACTGTGTTAAATCTCTTCAGAAAATACGCAAGTTCTTCATATTCTTCCAGGACCAAAACATGGTAAATGCAGGTCTTTTCACGGAGTTAATATTATAGTGAGGTCGTAACATTTTACTAACATGAATTCATAAAGAGACTCTGGAGATTAACAATAAAACGCAACTCTATAATAGAAAATGCGGCATTTCTGTGTTGTCTCCCCAAATCAGTTAAATTTGCTCAATCTTTACAAGAGACGATTTGGCTGTAACATTTCTAAGCACTAAAAATAAAACACAATCAGCAGCCAAGACACACATACACACACACACACACACAAACACAAGGTGGCCCATTTATTCCTAATCAGAGTTAGCAGGCAAACTATCCCAGGCAGAATTTTTCTGTTTTCTTTCTTTTCCCCTCTATAAAAGGTGAACAGATTAAAGAAATTATGAACTATGTTAGGCCTGAATACAGCATAAAATTGTAGCGCTGGCTGTTTAGAAACCTTTTAATGTTCAATTTCCCAAAGGTGAGATGCCAGGCACCATTCTCTTATGTTTCAGTTGCCCTTGCCACTTCAAAATGTGTCTGGAAACAGCTCTGCAGATGGCCTCGTATGTTTTACAGGAAATATTACTTAAACGTTGGACAGGATAAAATTTCTCCTTTTAGGAATTACAAATCTGGATTTCATTTTCTCCTTCAAGCCATGGGAAAACTATTACCGTTGCAAAGGAAATGTGTTTCAAAATATACACACACACACAAAAGGAGCACTTACGTTACAAAATTCACCAGAGGATTTTGAAAGAATTCCTCTGTTTTAATATAAAATAATAGTATATCAAAACAATCTTCTAAAACAATTCTCTCTTTCCTCACCAAAGACTAGAAAAATATTGCACAAGATATTTATACTTAGATGGTTATATTCTGAGTAGAAAGCAGTAATAAAGTTCTGTTTCAACTTAATAGCCCACTTGTTAATATTTCATGCATTCTTGCTACTGAATTTTGATTTTTAGTGATTTATTTAATATGTTTTTGCTGAAAGGATAGCTGGAAAAGCTGTATTATCAAGGGTGATGGTGGTAAGGTCTACTTGTCTGTTAAATATACAATTAAAATAATTGCAAATGATGTCAGGTTTACTGATTCCGATATTAATTTGTTCCTCAAAAGCTTCTGTTTCTACACTAACATAAAATTCTTTAAATCAAACTATCTAAGGGTACACATTTTCCATATAAAGTAACCTTTTTGTGTAATTCATTAATTCCGATCTTCCATCTGCCTTTATACTGACACTTCTATAAGAGTGAAATTACAAGGGAAGCCATAGAAAATTAAAAAACTGATCCCTAGAGACATATTATTTAATATGCTAGTTCGGAAGATAACAATTGCTGCAAAATTGTTATCTTTCTAGCTAGTTCTACTATCGAGGTTTAAGGAAAAACTGAATTATATTTAGTTCTACTTTATGTACCTTGAATGAAGAAGAGTAGATGAAAGAAAGGTTAATTATTTATCAAGCTATAAATTTAAGTCTGGGAGAAAAAATATGGATGTTTCTCCCATTACTTAGCATTTATGGGACACAGAGAAGGGCAAATCCGGGGAATTTTAGATGATCATGTTGTAAAGCAGGCAATCATTGCATACTTTTTACAACTGATGTGCAAAAAGAAAATTTGATCATGTCACATGACATATCGCTATGTACCGTGATGTTTTTTACCTTTGTGGGACCAGGGTGGGCATGGCCTACAGATGACACACTGGGCCGGCAGGCTGGCAGTTTCACAGGCCTGTTGTAAAACAAAGAAATAAAAATGGTTATTTTTCTACATTGAAAATACAAATATTTATCTTTAAGTAAAAATTTCAACTTTAAACAAATGTTAGCAACATCATGCCTATTTATCACATGGTTCTCATTAGCTCCACAGGGCCTTAATATAGCCAGGCCTCGCTATACAAAAACCATAGACATGTTTGTCCCTGTCTCTTTTAAGGTTGTAATTTCGGTCTTGTAGTCCTGTCTGCCATCCCAAGGCATATTTCTTCTTCCACCACTTTGCCTCACTAAGACTGATCAATCCACTTTACAATGTGAATGGATTCTAAAATTCCCTCACTCAGAAGCCTATTGAATGATTTGCTGTACATTTAAATAAGAACCCAGCGGTGCAGAGGTCCTTGTGGATAGCCTTCAGCCATCAAAACCTGTCAAAGTCTTTTCTGTCAAAGACAGTGCTGGCTTTTCGGCTTTGAAACAGAGGTAAGCACCGATCCCTAGAGTTGGAAATGACTAGCACATATGTGCGAGGAAACCTTTTTAACTAGGTTCAATCAAATGTAAGCGTGTAGGATCCTTGGTACTACCTGATGATGTTACCTAGTTGGGTAATGAAATGTCCACAAGAAGACAATCAAACTCAGAGAGCACCAAGGATCCCAGAGTTCAACTTTGAGCTAAATATTCTCTTCTGTAGATGTAAGCCTATGTAAGCCTATTGCTTCTTGGCATGAGTTTATTATTATACATTATTTTTTAAAATGATAAGCCTGCTCTCAATGTAGCACTTAAAACTCACATAGATTTATTAGCTAAATGTATTCAAATGTACATACAAGTAAAGCAAATACTTCCTTAATTTTTTATAGTTATGTGTAATTTTTGGGGAATAAATAAGCAGGCAATCCACATTATCTGAAAAAGAAATTAAATGCATCTCAAACAGATGCTTCTCATTTAAACTTTATATGAGAACCATTCAAAGAAAAACATTTTTAAACATCTTTAATTGAATCATTTTACATTACTAAATCAAAATCTAGAAGTCAAATTACTAAGTCAAATATAGACTAATACTGGTATAGTAAAGGGAACTTATAATTGCTCAGTAATAATTGGCAATATAATTCTGACTTAAGAATGATTTTCAGTTCTATGTACAAAATGAAAATCATATTTGTTACTACTGTAGTTCAAAATGGCAAAACAAAGTCAAACAAGCAAAATACATTAGGAATTTCAAGATAATTATCATATATTTCTCCAGATTCAAATGTACATCAAATTCTGGATCAGTAGACCTGATAAACTTTAGAGGAGGATTCAGTAAGGCTTGAACCTGTAATCTTAAACAATGTGATAAAAAGCCTTTACAGCTGTCTGACAGTTTTGGTCTCAAGATAAAGTCCTATATTGAAGCTTCTTGGGCACTGAAAATGAATATTTTGTCATCAGAGGAAAGGGTTAGTAGGAAATTTGCAAATCAAGGGAACATGATTTTTGCAACATTTGGCCTTCATTTAATGAATTTTAAGTCCTACTGTATTTCATCTTGTACCTGGTTTGTTACAAAGGATTGGTTGCATGAACTGGTAATGAGACAATAAAAACGGAGGGTATGGACAATTTGCAAAAGGAAAATTAGTTGTGTCCTTCTATTTTGCCACAAAATTAAATAAATTGTCTGAGAATAATGTAATGAGCATAAACATTTTAAAATCTTCTTTCTATTACTGGCTTCATGATATAGTTCATGTACTCAGTATATGTGTTTTTCCCTCAAGAAAATATTATTGTCATTATAATTAAAGCCACTGATAAAATTCTGGAACTGGTTGGTGCATAATGCAAATCTGCCAAATAATTTGGCACCATTTTTTTTCCGTTGGCAGCCTTGTCTGAAGAAACGCCCAGTGGTGAAATAGGGCTGCTGAGAGCAGCTTCTGAGTGCTCTGGAATTTGGCAGAACCTGAAGCTTTATAATGTCAATATGCAGTATATTTGCATATACTCCATCCGACTGCTTTTTAGGCAATTATAGCGCTATTTTTATTCCCCATACAAAAAATATAACACATAAGAGTTCAATGGAGTTGAATGTTCAGCCTTAACTTTGAATTTTCTCGCCACTGTACCTGTCATAACCTTAAACGGGGAGGGGAGGGATTGGGAAGGATAGTTGGACTTCACTGTAAATCTAATGACTGCTGATGAAGCAAGAATAAAAAATTATGGTGCAATCAATGAGTATGTGAAATAAAATGAATTTTACAAGTGCACATTTTTAAGCAAAGGAGCCAGTCTGATACATAAATAAAAGGAGCCCAAGGGATGACACCTCTGACATTAAACAATCTTGTCATGAAGCCCATTATGGAACACATTTAGAAACAGCTAAAGAGCATTTAGGTGACATTGTAAAGTTTTTTGCACAGTTCCTCATTCACTCCCACGGAATTAGTTCAGGCAAACGTCCTGCAGAATTGTGACCATTATCTGGGCCATCTTCAGGATTGTCCCAATAGCTTCCTTCCTCGTAGCTTCTTCAAAGGTGAGGGAGATGGAATTTAAATTCTAAGGCACTGTTAGATCTTTCAAAAGTGATGACTTCATTGGCATCATCGAGACTGTTGACTGGAAGCTTAATCATTAGAGGACGAGGAGGGGGAAATAATAAAACCTCTTCTTGCAGCATTATAAAACAAGTTGTTTGAGATGAAGGAATACCATTTAAGTTAGAAAGCCAGACACTGCTGTCGGAGAAAATCTTTTGGGTCCTACTTCAACTAAAATAGAACAGCGGAAAGGTTTACCTTCGCAGGATATCAATAGAAAACATGTGATATGCATAAAATGGAGATTTAAAAACAATGTTTATCCTACCACATGAAACGTCTTTGCAAAATTACTTGTGTTTTTTTTTCTTTTCTCTGCCTGGTTTTGTAGGATAGGCAATTTTTTAATCACTTTACATTAGCTTATTAGGTATTGGTGTGTTTATGCATGTATAAATGAACTCTGAAAACAGATCCCTGTGTTGAGAAGCTTATATTTAAATTAATGCAAATAGGAAGAATTTAACATGAATAAAACTACTTATCGGAAGCAGAATTAATCCTCCCTCCCCCCACCCACCATCAACGGGGAAACTATTTTGCCATTAGATCTAAATTCTTTAATTTCATAATTGTGGTACTTTCTTCCAAGGTTTATACGCCGTATGAAGGGGGGAATGCTAATCTGTCTCATGAATACGAATAGCAGAACATTTTGGAATAGGCTCTAATAATGATTAGTTGCTTTATGGGTTTTGCAGGGCAGGTATTAGCATGAGATTGGGATTAGTAAACCTTTAATTTTTTTAAAAAATGCAATTTAAAACAGCAGTCTCAAAATTAAACACAACACAAGTGGCAGTGAGGGGGGGAGATCTTTTCCACCCCACCTCAATCCCAAATCCTTTGGGCTGGGATAAGCACAACGCTAAGACTGGCTAAAAGACTGTTCCACATGATCTAAGCCATTGTTAAAATGTACTATTATACTTAGCAAAGCTGTGTTAGCTGGCTTGCATTGACAAGGAACTCCCTGCCTCTTTGCTCCTTTCTACTTGTACAGCTCCTCTAATTCCAAGGTGGATGTATTCCATCCAGCAATTTCTTTCTTACTTACAAAAGGAACATTTAAGCAGAAGCACATACATCATGCCACAGCCATGCTGAATTCCTCTTTTTTTTTTCCCCTCTCCCCCTTTCTTTTTGCCAAGTCCAAGAAAAACCTATATTGTAAAAGAATGCGAGCATCTATGAAGTTCCCCTCCTGCTAACAGCTATCTGCCTGGCACAGGCCTGCTGGAGCTCAGCTGGGATTTCCGCAAAGGATCCTGCTTTCATGGGCAAACATTGCTTCACCTGCCCTCCAAATCCCTCTTCCCTCCTTCTTTTCCAGCCCTCCCAGCTGAGCTATGTTAATCAGGTGGGGGGACACAAGGTAACATTGAAGTAATTCAGCCAATTAGGCCCTGAATTGTTTGCATCCAACAGCATTTTGTATTTCTGCAAATGTGTGAAATGCAAAATGTGCCCTGCAGCAAGAAACGACAGCAGCCATGTATTGGCGGCATGTCAACAGATCCTCAGAATGGCTGACGGCTGATACTGATGCATACATATGTTTGGGAGAGTGTGGACTTTTTAATGCGGGCGCTTTTCTACTGAGAGAAGTCAGAGCTGGGGGTCTTGGTGGCAGATGGGCCAGGGTAACAGGGATTGGCTAATCCCAAATCTGCATTCTCTTCTTCACGTAGCAACTGGGGAAAGATGGAGCCAGCTGTCAAATGGAAGACTTTCATGGTCCCCTGCACACAACAGCTGCAGAGGCCCTGCCTGCTTGGTTCTAAATTATTAAACATCTTTTTAGTTTGTTCCAGCTGCAGGCATCAGTGTGTTTATGCAGCCTTTGTGCATTTTACATATGATTCCTTCTCCCCTCCTCTCATCAAAATGCTGTTTGTAAAAGTCATTATCCCATCTGTGCCCCAGTTTGGCCCAAACAGCCGAAGACAAATCCGATGCTATTCTCCTTCTAGGACAATTTGGGAACTGAAGATGATTGCAGCGACTTGAGACTTCAGGGGTTTGGTACTTTTTTCCTTGCATTTTCTCTTCTACCTGTAAGCAGTGGTGTTGTCTTGGCAGTTTAAGGGGAGAAACATGGAATAAATGTCTTCAAAAGTAAGGCTTTATTCTAGGAAAGGAAAGGAAAGGAAAGGAAAGGAAAGGGAAGGGAAGGGAAGGGAAGGGAAGAGGAAAGGAAAGGAAAGGAAAAAAGGAAAGGAAAGGAAAGGAAAAAGAAAAAGAGAGGAAAAAAGAAAGGATTTTTGTCTAAAATATTATTTTTCCTCTTCCCTGGAGAAAGATAGTAGAAAGACCTTTTAAATAATCTGTCACTCTCACCCAACTTCCCTTTGTATTTCAACAGCAGTAATATCCCCACTGTTTTCAGTCTACATAAATATTCACAGAGGTAGATTTAAACCTAGCCTGCTTAAGCAGAACAGTTCTGTGAGAAGGAAGGTGACTTTTAACTGCTGGAATACAGCTAAAATATACAGATAAAATGATAAAGACACCACTGGCAGTACACAGCATGACCAATGTATTAATGACATTGAAGAACAGAAGTAGCAACAGCGACAATCCTGTAAAATTTATAATAACTATTTCCTGCAGGATATTCTGGTTCCAGCTGGATTCCATTGGAAACAGGTCCTATTCCCTCTTGCAGACAAACCACGTTTTTTGAGCTAAATGCTTTCCATTAGCATTATTTGCCTTGCCCCTTCTCCCTTTCTTTAAAGAGGGGTTTTGTCCCCCTAAAGCAATGAATGGATCAATGCCTGTTGTATTTGTCTCTTTTTTCCCCCTGCCACCTATGAATTGTCCCTTCTCTGTTGGCTCTTCTTCAGGATTTTTCTTTGGCTGGAAAGGAAATGTAAGTTGTATGAGAAAGTGCTTGCCAGCACTTGGCTGGATGTTTTGGCTTAACTAGATTTTTTCTAGTTCTAATGCCCAGGAATTAAAACGAGTCCCTTCTGTAAATAAGGCACATAGATGGTGAATTGGGGACCATGATTATGTAAAAAATACCCTACAGCTTATCTGAAGAATTTTGAAAACAACAACAAAAAACACCTCAATTTCTTAAGATGTCTGAGTCAAGGACCTGTGATATGTGTAGGTAAAAATAAATTATAACTTTCACATGGCTGCCAAAATCTATATAAATCAATCTGACATTTGATGCAGCCACCAAAGTCCACAGGGTTAATTATTGTTGAAGAAGAAAATGAATGTAAGCCAACCTTGCTTGATATATTTATTAGCCCTAAATTTATCCAGAGTGCTTAGAATTGCACCATTTTCTATCCAAATAAATGAGGTGATTATAATAATGAAAATATGAACATTTTAGCATGACTAATGAATATTTACTGGCATATCCAACAGTTTATATCCAAAATATTCTGAAAAGTGCTCCTAAAAGTCCAACTGACTCAAGCACATTTTAAATGCCATTAATTAAATTACAGAACTGAGAGGAGGAAATATCTCACATATCATTACCATCATTATGTTGTCACTGAATTTAAGGCATCCCTCCTGTTTTGAAGGTTTACTGGGGAGAAAAAATAGTTTTCTATTCTGGAAATGGTAGTGTCAATCTAGATTTGAGAAAGCAAACAAAATATGCATCTTTTGGGTTTCCTTGGCCAAGAACCATTTCCAATTTGCCATTTTAAACTTTCTGAATTAATCAAAATAATTCAATTTCAAAGCAGTTAGAGAAATTTCATTTTTAAAAAATAATCTCAGTATATTGAAAGGGTGATACTTTAAATGTTCAGTTCTATATCCTAAAATCCTACCCAGCTGATCTCCAAGAGTGCTTTGGGAATGCTTCTTCAAGGCCAGAAGAGAATTCAGTTCAGGAACCTGGTTGTGGCATTCAGCTCAGCAGCTGCTAAAGAAGGCCAAATCCCTACAATAAGAATATTCTTTAAATAACAATTTGACTGACATGTGAATTTAAGATGTGTAGGCTTCAATTGTCAGGATTTTTCAGCTAACCATGCTGTCTGAGGAATCCTGGGAGATGAAGTCCACACATATTAAAATTGCCATGGTTGAGCAAGACTACTGTAGAACAGGGGCGTTAAACTCAAGGCCAGGATGCCAGAACCATCCCAAAGACTTTTGATTCAAATGACTACTCTAAATGAGTAAAAAAAATATTCTAAATATTTCAACATGAAGATGCCTCATGATAGTGACTAGTGACATCCTGGAATTTAAGGAACAGCCTCCTGTGACTTAGTGAAAAACCCAAACCATCCCAACTTTGAAATAAAGTGGGATGTGTGTATGAGAGAGAGTGTGTTTCTTTTTTCTTCTTTCTTTAAGAGCTTTTTGGCAGAAAAAAACTCAAGGGTTGTTAAGGTAGATCTGAAGATTTTGAGTAATCTGCATTACATGGATTCAACTCAGGGATGAAATCCAGCAGGTTCTGGAGAACTGGTAGCAGAAATTTCGAGCAGTTCAGAGAACCAGCAAATATCACTTCTGGCTGGTCCCAGAGTGGGGTGGGAATGGGGATTTTGCACTATCCTTCCCCTGGAATAGGGTGGGAATGGAAATTTTTCAATATCCTTCCCCTACCAAGCCCACCAAGCCACACCCAGCAAGCCACACCATGGTAGTGGTGAGCCGGTAGTGAAAAAAATTAGATTTCACCACTGGTGAAATTAGATGCACTTCAGTAAACTTGCATAATATGTTATGAACATTTTGTTGCTTTGAAGTTTGGAATTTCTAATATATATATATATAATTTTTAATACTAAAAGCAAAAGCACCATTCTTTACAGATGAGCTTACTATGAGCTTACTATAAACTTTCTGTAAATAAATTAGTTTCAAAATGTATGGGATTAAAGTATATTTTATTTCTTCTCCATAGAAGAAATAGAATTGGTTTTTAGTGAAGAACTATTCAAAACATTTTATATCATTAGGAATATGTCATGTGCTTAGCATTCTCACAGACTGAAATTCCAGCTCAATTTTAAATGCTCTCATGGTGCAGTAACATTTCCTACACCTCTCTCGAGTTAACTGATGATGATAAAAGGGTTCTTTGATTGCCCCAGTCCTAGAGGTTGAAGGGAAAGTAAGAATTTCATTAGCTAATCTCAACTAATTCTGATGAGAGGGCTTCTCTTTTTTTTATGAGGTGCACAATGAAAGAGAAATGCATCTCACAAAAAAGACACCACAAGCTTTAAGCCTGTCCTAGCAACCTCTGATGCTCTTGTTTTAAAAGCAGACTGCTGCTAGTCAAAGAAATGAAGAGCCATACTTCGGAATAGACAAATGGCTCTTTGGTTTAATCCCCCCATTAATTAGCCCCCTTTTAATGACCTACGTTAATATGTGTGAAAAGGTACAAAAACAGCATGGGTTCAGTTTTTTTAAAAGGGAAGCTTCTTTAATCTCCTAAGTAGAAGCAAGTCCCTTCTTTAGCTATCAGTAGCAGCAATTACACTGTGCTTTATTCATTGTGGATTCCTTGAAGCCTGATGAGATAGCCAAAGGACAAGAATCTGCATGTACACCTGGAAGTTTGTAACTGTCATATTATTTGGAGAAAAAAAATGTTACTTTATAGAGACTGATGAAGAAAGAGATTCAAGCATTATTTTGAATTTGGAAATGATTCCTCTCAAGTTGAGTGTTTGGGAATGTCTAGATATTTCTATCTCTACTGAATGCCTCTTTAAAAATATTAGTGGAAAATGGGAAAAGAAGAACGACTAAAGTGACTACTGTTATCTGTTTCATAAAATGGTAAGAAAAACACATAGGATCTAAAATCTGTAAGGAATTATGTTGGCGACAATGCTTAGAAAGCTGCACTACAACCTGAGAACAAAATGATTCTATATAAAGAATCCAGATTTTTTTTTCAAGATTTATTATTTATTATATATATATATATATATAATATGTTTCATGAGCACCTGCTAGGCAGGGTGTTAAACATGTTATCTCATTTCCTTATGTGACTAAAGTCCTGAATTGTTTTAGGCTGCCCTTGAAACACCTGCCACGCTCTTGTAAAGCTCATATACTTTTACAATAAGCCATATTTCAGCAACATTATCATTCCCTCTCTGAAAGTGACACCATCAAGATCTATTATGTGACATACGTAGCATAGATATAAAGAGTGGAGGTGGGGGTGTCCTACATCCCAGAAAAGTTCCTGTCTTAATCAGAATACAACAAAACATCTTATTTATACAGTACACACACACACACACACACACCTGTTTGAAACCTTGGTTTCCCTAGAGGCAGTGTAAATTTACTTTGCCCCATGATTGCTCACAGAATTGAATCTTAAACCTAAAATGTCCCATTTATGGGCTGCTCTTTGGAAGATGCTGCCAATTCAGCTGACTTCTGCCAAATTGTTGATTTTGTAACACAAACTAATTTCCACAGGACAAAGCTCCTAAAGTACTTTTCAATCCTCTGGGAACTAAACCTACTGAGAGAGGGAGAAGGAAAAGAGAGAGGGAGGAAAGGAAAAGGGAGAGAGAGAGAGAGAGAGAGAGAGAGAGAGTCTTACTGTTTCTAATCACAGAAGATGTTCCAGTCTGGATTCTGAAACATATTCTTATTGCACATTTCCCATTTCATCTTATTGGTAATGGCATGCTTTAGATCCACAGGTGAAAAGCCAGAAAACTAATTCATTGAGTCTACCTGGCCTCTTAAAAATATTGGTTGGTTCCTGCAGTTAACCAGCAGAAAATTGCCTACTACTGTATTCATCTTTACAGGAGATTTATCTGATGGCTTGTACACTAATTATCACAATAATATCAAAGACCTGAACATGAGTGCAATCTCTCAGTCATGCTTGCAATACATGCTCTCATACATAAATGTAAATAAATATGCCTATGAAAATAACAATGCAGTCTTACCTATGAAACTTCTGCCATCTTGGGAGAGAGCAATATGAAGTAATCCAAAAAACAAAAGGCGACCTTATGAAACTGAAATATGATATAAAAAATAAGTAATTTTCAAAAGCATTTATTCTCCATTGGATTTTTTTTTTCTTAGAGTGCCAGAGAGCACCATTTTGGGAATATTAGAAAACTGTTCTGTCTTTACTTAGAAAGCCAAATAGAAAAGAGCCATTAAACCATTGGGAACCTACAAGATGCAAGTGTTGGGAAGGTATGAGTGTTGAATATACCAGATGAGCTATTTTCTGTATATCAGTAGAACCTGACTTTATTCTTCCCAGACTTTTCAACATTAGGGTGACACTGTTAACGTAAGTCACTGTTCAGAAGGTCTATACTCCACTTAGTAGGATTTGTAGCTAGAGATGGATCAAATGACTTTCTCATAATTCACATTTTCCTCAAGAAGATACAAATCCAAATTGTTAACATTGGGAAAAATACGTTGAAATAACACTGAATTAAGCTTACAGTAACCTGAGGTGGCATGAAGGCTTTTACACCATTTTGCTTTTATGGGCTTAAACTTCTTTTAAGGTAAAAGCCTTCCTCAGGGAGAATGAAAAATAGATATTCTTTTCAAAATGGGGCTGGAATTGTCTCTGGAAAGGGTGCTATATTGCTTCCAGAGGATGCCAACATGGCTGGGACAGCAAGGAAAATATATGAAAGAATTTAATAGTCTTTCCTTGCAACTCTTAGAAAGTGCTTTAAATTCTACCTATCATGGTACCAAGGATAATTTTGACCCCATATCAAAATAATCTGCTTGTGAAAAAGGATTCAATCAGAGGATTGATTTGATCTGAGAAATACAGTATCTCATTATGTTTTCCTTCACAGTCTAAATATTTCATCTTCAAGGCCCAAAACATAGCCGCTTCTGGCTATTTTGAGGTGGTGAAAGAAGAGTGCAAATAGGAACTATTTATATCCCAAAGTCCCATTCACATTTCCACTTTAAAATATGCCCAGAGTGAATATGGTCAATGATCCAGACCTTCCAGTCACATTGCATGAGGGCCTCTAAAGCGCTCCAGAAAGCTAGAAGATTTTGATCCATTGTCAGCCATGCAAACGTTGCATTTTTTGATCTAAAAACTCCAATCTTTTCTATTCATCCCATTCTGGTAGAAAATGCCAGTATTTTTAATGTATTTCCCATTACATATTATGTTTGGATATACTATCAAAAGCATCCAGAAATTCTAATAGCATGAACTGAATGTTGTTATTTTTGTATCTTGAATTCTAATTGATTATGGTGATTTACATCCATCCTTTCCTCTCCGGGGGGGG
>JANHFP010001944.1:43633-61717 GCA_032468135.1 Calamaria suluensis | reverse complement strand
CGTCACTTCCGGGCCCCGTGCGCGCGCGCCCCCCCCCATGTCCCGCTGTACCAGTGCTAAAATCTGGTCAGCTTACTCTATGTGCCACCTGTGGCACCTGTGGTATAGGTTCACCATCATGCTCTAGAGAATGGTGGACTTCAACTCCTATTATCTGTGGCAATTTGTCAAAACCAGGAGGAGCTAATAAGATTTATAAAGAGTAGTATCAGAAGTGTCATGTTCTTATTTTGTATGTATATATGTAGGTTTGTATTTATATGTTATGTTTTCTTTATTGTCTTTTATGTCAAAACTTAATAAAGACTATTTTATAAAAAAAAAAGAGAAACACTTCAGGATTATTGCTGGAAACATTGTATTTGTATAATATCAATTAGCAGAAAATTAAATCTAGTAATGGATGTATATTGCTTTTCTTTAAAATCTGACTAGATTTGTAAAAAGATTTTTGCCAAAATGGCCACTAAACTTATCCACCACTTCATTAATATACAGTACGGCTGTCAAATTCGCTTTGTCATGTTGCTGTCACATGATGTTTTGTGACATTTTTCCCATTCACAGAGCTCGGATGGGTGTCCAGCCCTTGGGCCGCCAGTTTGACACCCCTGAAATACAAGGACCAGCTTTGCTTGCAGCTCTTCTTTTTTTTAAATTGGTTATAGATTCCCATTGGCTCTACAAAACTTTGATATCCGTCCATATGCTTTTGTTTACATTAATAGCCTATTAAATGAAGCCCAGGTAACCTTTTTAGTTCAGATGTAAACTTTTCAGCATATGTCTAATATTTCTAAGTCTGGTTGTATTAAAGAAAAAGCTCTATATCGTAACTAGTGCCTGCATAGCTACAGGTAGTCTTGTTAAGCTCGATGTAACTTTTTCCAGGATTAGTATGAATAGAATTGCATTGAATTCTGTGAGGCAATGAAACTGGCTATGGGTCCTTTGTATTGATCATCACTTGGGATAAAGTCATGCTTGTTTTCCAAACCAGACCAGGCTTCACATTAGGAGAAGAAAAAAAAAAGGAGAGGCCAGATTTGCTCCTAGTTACTTCAGGGTATTAAATTACTAAATGTATCTATTCATTTTTCACTGGCTCATTGTGTTTTGATTTCTTGGCCTTTTGTGTCTTTTGTTTTTAAACAGATTTTATTAAACCTAAGCATGTTTATAGGGTCACGGTGGCTCAGCAGGTAAGACAGCTGAGCTTGTTGATCGGCAGTTCAGTGGTTCAAATCCCTAGTGCCATGTAATGAGGTGAGGTCCCAATACTTGTCCCCGCTTCTGCCAACCTAGCAGTATCGAAAGCAGGTAAAAATGCAAGTAGAAAGAATAGATCACCTTTGGTGGGAAGGTAACAGTGTTCCGTGGTTTAGTCATGCCGGCCACATGACCACGGAGACGTCTTCAGAGTGCGCTGGCTCTTCAGCTTTCAAACAGAGATGAGCACCACCTCCTAGAGTCGGAAACGACTAGCACATATATGTGAGGGAAACCTTTACCTTTATCTTTTAAGCATGTTTATGTAAACAACCTTCTATGTTTGTTTAGCAGGTGTCTTAAAGTGGGGAAATCATTGCATAAAATCAAGCAGATAGTAAGAATTTTAATAGCACTTCTCAAGATTAGTTAAGAAATGCCTTGAGAGAGGCAAAACAAATAGAGAAATATCAATGTGTCATTAATGATATCGTTTTTAAGTTTTCAAAGGACTTTTTTCTTTACAAAAAAAAAGCCTTCCTATTTTTAAGTCTAGAGCAGAATGAAAGCTACAATCTATCTGATGCTCGCCTCTTAGAAGTATTGTTTTAGTAATATTCTTGTCTTGAAAAATAACTCTTTGATGTCTTGAAAACTTGAATAATAGGGACTGTTCTTTGTCCTTAAATAGCTAAATACCTTGGAAATATGCAAATGTGAATAGCTAACAGGTCTCTGTGTAAATCTTTGCAAAATTATAAATGCGATTCTGAAGATGCTGGTACTACGGACGTCTGTGAGCCCTGATAGGAAGATTCTCCTTTTCTCTCTTTTTTTCATTATTTCTTTCATCTGTCTTTACTTAGGAGCAAATAATAGGCACCCATTACAGAAGGGTTACATTACTTCTGGGGACTGACCCTTCTTGTAATCAACTAGAGATACTTCAGAATAGAGCCTAGTGATATATTTGTCCTTTCCTATGATTCTACAACTCATCTTGCCGCCAAAAAAAGCAGTTTAGTGATATATTCCAGCTGCTGGAAGCCCTATGGCTCCCTGCCATTGCCAGACAACTCCGTTTAATCTTCTCTTTGTCATTTATTCCCCTTATTTATAGATGACTTAAAAATAACATGTTTGTTGGGAGGGGTTCAAAACATAAGTTATGCCTGTCATTGGCTGCTGATAACCTGAGCCTATGAAACTGCCACCATTAGAAATCACAAGATCTGTCACTGGGAATAATTCTTATCATCTGAAATCCAAAATATACTCAGACATTGGAGTGTTGCAGCCATGTAGGACTACAAAAATCCAGAGACCGCTGCTAATTGGTGGCAAACAGGTCAAAATCCTACCATCTCTTTGCTACCACCAAGTGGTTGTATGGATTTCTGCAGTCCAAGTATGATTCATCTTGCAAACATAGTTCCAAGTATAGAAGAAAGAAGAAATCACAACATTTTTTCAAATTGTAAATAATAATAGAAAAAAGAGGGGAAATGATGTTATCTAGTTAAGAATTTAATTATAATTATAGGTTCAGTGTTAATTAAATTTAACTCTGGATGAAATTAAATCCAATGTATCTTTTAAACTGAGACACACGAACACCCCATTACTTTTTGAAGTGAGACTCTGGCATGCCGTTCACAAACTAAATGGGCAGCAGCCCTTAACTCTCCTTGAAGTGTCCTTCTCCTATTGTACAATGTTTACTATATAACTATATGCTGTATTGTATATCTTCTAATTATTTATAAAATGGATTATTTTCCTGATTGTAAGTGATAGGAAGCAGTGTTTGTTTGTTTTTGTTTCTTTTCTTTTTTCTGGACCCACCAAAATACCAGTGTTGTTTTTTCTGAAATTTGGGAAGCCAGGGAAAGATGCTGAACAGAAGTCACCAAATGCACTTCATTGTGTTATGAATGCTGGCTCTCATGTGTTCACTGCTGATTAGACTACATTATTTCTATGATCCTATTGGGCTTCACACAAGGCATCAAGGCACTTGCCCTTATTTGAAACTAGCAGACAGCAGGAGAATTTGCTGATTGCTAATGAGAAAGTGAAGGTTTTGTTGATATCATCTGGGACATTCTTGCTGTGGTCTGCTATTAAGATCTGTAGCTCTACATAACACACCATATTAAACAGGCAATGATTTTATTATAGCACCAGTCTAATTCCTCGTGTCTGTTTCATTTATTTAACCAGAATATGAACCCAAATATTTTGGTTTGAGCTGCATTACTGGTTCGTGATATTACATTTATTGCTCAGTCTTTAAGCTATCTGACTGATGTAAATATTATTTTAGTGTTGCCGTCAGTCATTATATTCTTATTGCCTATTAAATACATATATACACCGGTATATATCAATCATAGCTTGACATGCCAAGTGGCATGTGATTTAGATTTGGAGACCTTTTTTTAAAAAAAGCTGTGCCTTATATACATTTTACATTGTTGAACTGGAATGTCTGTATTCGTCCTAGTACAGACTTGCAAATGGTTGAAAATAGAGGAAGCAATGATCTTTCCAAAATCACATTCTTAGCTTGTTTATCTTGAGCGCTTCTTGGAAAACTACCACTGCAGCCATGATATTTGAGGTGTAGCTTATGTTTGTGAGTATGTGTGTCTCAACCTTCCCTTTTTTATTTGCCAAAAAAAGGTCTCATTCAAGCAACCACATCCATAGAGCTAGTCACCATAACTGAATCATCTTTTATGTCACTTAAGAATTAACCAAATCCACATTGTCTGGATTTAATGGCTTAGAATAGAATAGAATATTCTCATATATATATTTCTAGTCCTTGGGTTTCAAATGACGTTCTCGAACAATGTAGTTTACATTCCCTTCTATCACCTACCCTTCTTCTTTCTTTGCCACAGAGACAATGTATGTATACATCTGACAAAGGCAACAACATATTAACATAGGTAATCTAACTTCAAAATTTCAAGGGCTGAGCTTCCAGACCAAGAGGTTACTGCTGTCAGAATGGGACCTTTTTCTTCCTGTCACTCCTTTCAGAGATGAAGGGAGAGATTTCCCTTAGCCTACAGCATTTAGCGTGGAAATGTTCCATCACAACATTTTGAAACTATAGAAATCGTGAAGCCAGCCTGTGACCTTCCATTTCAGTGACAGTATAGGAGTCCCTGGAGCAGCAGAAGCATCCTCTGATATTTGGAAAAGTGTCATGTTTTCTTTACAGAGAAAACTGTCATATTGTTGTTGGCATAAAATACAACACTTCCTGGAGTTGTGATTTCCATGTTTGCTACAAAATGTCACCTGGGCAAATGACATGGGGGGGGAGGGGGCATGGGGTTGTTTTGTTTTACCTTTAAAGCAACTCACTCTCAATGCTTAAATAAAGTAGCCTTTGTTGCCCCACAGTCACACGGGGTGGGGGGAGCAATTACAGTGGTTTTGAAATTTCTCCCAGGGTACATGCATATTTTTTAAAGGACTTGGTCACTTTCTGGAACTTCACTGATATGAGTTAAGTACATCTCTTCTATCAGCTACAATTGATTGATGAATTGCCAGTTATTCAGTAGTCAAATAAAACCCAGGACAGGTCTGTAACTGGTAACTCAGAAATGTCTCTAAAATAATGAATATTGTATAATTTATTTCAAAGTTAATGGAGAGGACTCAGAAGAAAAGGGAGCTTTTAGTTTAAAAATGTTAATTTAATTTAGCCTCTTTTCCTTAAGTCTTGTGACCTGCAGTGTAAGGATTCATAAATGACTTATGATTCTTCTAAGTTTCAGTCTTTCTAAATATGTCAGCAGCATTTAGGGTTAATATATTATAATGACTCTCTCTCTCTCTCTCCTTATAAAGTGGGACTTCATTAAGTCCATGGCTGAATATTTTACAAGGATGGAAAAATACATCCCGTTAGTTTTTGCTGACTTATAATTCCCAGTGGTCCCACTGAGTATGATCAATGGGGGGGGGGGATGCAGGGAATTGTGGGATCATCTGTAAAGGCTAGATGCTTCCCACAACGGTTTATAGTTTTCTATCATTTAACTCTAAGGTCAGATCATGCAGTAAAGAAGGAGCCCCGTGTGGTTTGACAGTCCCAGCATTAATACATAAACATTCTGGTTCCCCTTCCAACTATGTCCTACACCTTAACCTGATGCAACTGTAATCATGGCCCTAAACATTACTTCCCATGGGCCTTAAGCAATTGTCTCCATTCTGCCCTTCCATTCTTACAATAATTTATTTCAAGAGCCACAGGACCCAGTGAGAAGCTGTAACATGGATAAATTTTATTTCGGTTAGATAGGATCAAAGAGGGCTGATCTTACCAATCAAAAAACGCGGTAAAGTGTGACATAAGAACCTCAATGTAGTTACAGATTGGTTATAACCATATGATTGTCTCTAATTTAGGAAATCATTTTCTTGTTATTGATGTGTATCAGACTAAACAGACAAAGTGCTCCTTCTACGTTACCTTGCAAATCCAAAATGAAATTACCAGGCAATGGTGCATATGCAAAGGTTTTTAAAACAAAAATAAAATGTGGAAAATGATCTTCCGTGGTTTTTCAAGAATGTATTTATATGCTAATTGCAATCTGTATCTGCACATAACTTAAGAATTGTGGCATTTAAAAATACTAATATATGTATAATGCACTAAAGGATCTTCCTTTAAAAAAAGTAATCATAAAAAGCTAAAAGGATGCTTAAAAGGTATAAAAAAAAATTAGAAAGCAGTTTGACTTTTACTAGGATACCTTTTGAATGTTTTCATTGATAGACATCATATATAGCTAGTTAAGCCCGTTGAATATGAATGACAAATCAGCTGTATGATTTGGATTTTAAAATTAAGTATATTCGAATATTCAAAACAATATAAGACTGATTAGATTTTTCAAGAAAATAAATAGCTGCAAATGCTAACTTATGATTTACAAGCAATACAAATTCATAACATGAGTCAGTGAAGAAATTTCTTGTCAGTATTTCCCACTGAGGGCCTTCTCCCCATATTTTGGCTATAACTGCACTTTTGGGGGAATGCAAATTTTAAAGGTTACAGAGGAGGAAAAAAGTGCAGAAAAAAATAACATTTTCTGCTGCTGCTATTACGGGTAAAGAGCAGTACAATAATAAGAAACAAACCTTTATTAATAATGATAACTGTCCTTTCCAGCCGAAGCTCTCCTCAAATTTGCTCATTTCAAGCAGGAAAATTTCAGAACAGTTGACCTTTCCCATGTATAGATCTAGTTTTTATATACATTAGTAGCTTATAGTCTTCAGCAAAATTCCATATTTCTTTGTTTTATATTCTTCAGTTTTTATACAGACAAAATAGCTATCAGGCTAAAGGGATTGGGTGTCTGGTTTTGTCATCTAAAACTCCAGGAAGAACTCACTTTTGTATTCATGTTTATGTACCAAGACTATATTTATTTGCTTGGCACAGAACATACATTCAGTTTTATAAAATGCATATTGGGTGGCAATCAGCTGCTCCATTATGGTTTTCTTACTTTACATTCTAATTTCAGCAACTCTCAAACTGCCTGTTTTTAAAAGTTACAAGTTGAATTATTGGAACTTTAATTGTGAGCACAGTTTGGGCGGTCTATTTTTTCCCTTGAAATCTACATTTCAAAGAATGAGTTGTCCATTTGGTAAAATTTACTTAGATGAACTCTTCACTTTTCTGACATCGTTATGAGATATGGGGAGGGGAAACAGTTTGTGCATTTTGACAGAAAAAAATAGTATATTCCCATTTGTAAACCTGTTCTTATATCTATAGTCAATAATGACAAGATCACACTGGAGAAAGTGTTCTTTGGAATCTTATAAATAGTCCAAATAAGATTAGAAAAAATGTTATAGTGAAGATCAAACTATGAGCATTTGGGAGAATTTATGTATGTGTGTGTATGTGTGTGTGTGTGTGTGTGAGTGTGTGTGAGTGTGTGTGTGTATACATACATACATACATACATACACACACACACACACACACACACACACATACATACATACATACATACATTTTAAAAACCTGTCATACATACAAATTACATTTTAAAATCAATTTAAAAGGCAAAAGGAGCTAATAGGTTGAGTTATTACTTTTTGTTTAAGTTTATTTTTTTTAAATGCAATTATTTGCTTTCCAATAGAAAGGCTGCACATTTTTCCTGCATGGTAACATATGTTTCTAAAATTCCAAAGTTTTCTGGTGCTTTTCAGCTGTCACCTCGATTTAAAATCATGAAATAGAGTGTATAAAATATAATAAACTTAACTTGACCTAAGTGGAGGTTTTTATAATAACTTCCCAAACAATGCTCAATTATTTTCTCCCTCTGTATAAGAGGAGATAACTGTTTTTCTGTCTAGGAGATAACTGCTTTTTTAGGAAGCAGAGGAAAGAAACATCTCTCCCCCCTTTCTATTTCTCTTTCACTCTTCCTCTCTTTTTTAAAAATAAGACTATACCAGGTGATCCATCACCTGAATTTCCTATCTATTGTACATATTCAAGTTATGCTTTCAGTATGAATTGGAAGAAGAAAATCTTTGTTTGGCTAACATGAATATGCAATTATTGTGTGCATAATGTAACCTTTAGCCCAAATTACAGTTGACCTGCTATTTAGTGCTGGCAGGCATTTTCTTTTTTACACCAAAGTAAACTTTCCTCCAAGAGTTCACATTTAATCAATTTTTTGTTTTGCAGCCTTTTGTAGATTGAGTCTTTTGTTAAGAAAGAACATCTTGTTTCCCCCAAAAAAATATCGCATCGGAGGAGATCACTGGCATCAGAGTGCCACCAAAAGGCAGAAGATGAAATTAGCAACTATGTTCTGACCTTTACAAAGACAGCTAAGGTTATGCACATAGCATTTGCTTGTTTACTTTGTAAAATCAACAGCGAGTTGTAAACTCAATGCTTGGTAAGCATCTTGATGCAACAAAAAAAAAGAGAGAAAGAGAGAGAAAATAAACATTTGCAGTAACCAAAAATAAAATTATTAAGCAGTGCTTTTGGCTTTTCATATCGTCCTTTTACAAAGCCCGTTTCCTGCTTTGCTTTTATATCTGTCATGATGCAACTTTAATAACATTAGCCAAGACTGCTCAGAAAAATCACAGCTGTAGCTAGAGGCAAGCCCCCACCCACCCAAATGAGGTGCTTCTCGGAAGCCTCACCTAGTGAGCTGAGTATTGGCTTATGCGTGAGAATAAGCAAACGAATCGATCGCGGCAGTAGGTTGATGGGTCCTGGTCGTTTTGATGGATATGACTGTAAAAAAAAGTCCAGATTGGTTCACAGTGGACCTCATACCATGTCAGCTAAAACCAAAGAGACACAAAAGTGACAGCTGTGGAGAGTACACTGCAGGCAGTCAATGGTTCCTGTGATTTATTGTTCCATCTGCCTTGCCGCTGTGAGGACAAGTTCCCCCTGATTTGGTTAAAATGAAAAGGACCTCAGAGAGCACAACGTGTTTTTTTGAAAATGTGCAGTAACTTTTTTTTTTATTTCTTGATTTATGGGCCTTTCCCCGCACCATAATATTTGTGCCAATTGTTATCCAATAATGATAGTTGGAAGGGGGGGTCGCGAAGTAGCTGTGATAGAAGGCTTCCTGACCATTAAATTCTTCCCCACCCTTTCCAAAAAAAGAAGAAGAAGCAGAGGCAGTTTTTCAGGAACTTGTGCTGAAATGTCACAAGGCAGAAATTAGGAGTTTCTGAATTTTTTTCTTTTTTAAAAAAAACAACAACAGAACACCCAAACTTTTCTGTTGTTTTTGCAACAGGGTTTGGTTTCGGCTGAATGACTGGGAGGTTTTTTTGTGTTTTGTTTTTTTTTGATGTGAAAATGAAATAAATGAAAGTGAAATAATATGACAAAGGCATGACGACATCTGAATTTTTTTTTTTTAAAAAAAAAAACACATTCTGTTTCAGAGCTGTCTGGTTCTTCTTGCACCCAGGTGTCCAAGTTACCTGGCTGATGTTTTGGGTTCTTGTTCTTCTTTTAGATGTTGGTGCTTGAAGAATGCAAGAAGAATGCCTGTTTCAGGTTCACCTACAGACCCTTCTACCACCGCTGACTTGAAAAGGAACATTTCCTTCTTGGGGTGATGCATCTTATTATCCCATTAAAGAGAAACACTCCACCACGCTTCTGTCACCATAACATGAAAGCCTAATCAACACTTAAAGGTGTAACACAACACAAATATGTTCTGTCCTTGGGGAAACTAAAGTAGCAGTTGGAGAAACATTTGGACTCCTACCTCCCCCCGCCACACACACACACACCTTCCCCTGTGAGAATTGAAGTATGCCATTGCAAAGAAATATGGTTAATGTTTTAATACATTTATGGGGCATAAATAATAAATAAAGCATTATCCAGTGCTCTCTCTCCCCCTCAGAATAAAGTTTTAACAAATCTGAGCAAATTGAATGAATCTCGTGGAGTGATGTATTGATAATTTGCCGCATGAATCACATGTTAGGAGAAAAATGGGTTTAAAGGCCTTGGAGACTTTTCAAATTCCTGCATATGTTATAATTCACCACTTAAAAATGGCATGAACTAGTAATCCACACTAAGTTAAGGAAAGGCTCTTTGCTCCTAACTCTCTCATACATGTTTAATGCAGATCAGCAAAAATTCAGCCAATTTCCCATGAAAAGGCCCGTTGGATTTGATGGGGCACTGAAAGTTGTGCTTGCTCTTTGCCGTCATGCAAGGTCCCTCAAGTCCTGACCTCTATGGCAAGGGCTTCCTGGCTAAAGGTTTCTCTAGGCCTCCCAGGCCTAGCCTTGGTGTCAAAAGCTGGCCTGTCTCCTGTCTCAGGATGTTGGTTTTACCTCTCAAGTGTTTCCTGAATTTGTGAAAATTCTTTTTCTGGCTGGTTGTCTATAGTGTTTAAACGCTCAAAAAATATTTATCTTTTTGAGCGAGGGAGAAAGGGCAATCAGAGAGAGAGAGAGAAAAAAAAAAGGGGGGGGGAGGAAATCACAGGGGCTACTGTTGAGCAAGCGATGGTCTCAAGGGGCCAGTTCTCCTTTTGGAACATGTTATTGTCAGGCAGGGGTCAACATCTTTTACCTCTTTTTTCCATTATTCAGAATAAGTATTGATGTTATGTTTTAGCTATTTAAAAGCCAGCTGCCTTGCTCATTTTGGAGGTTTTCCTCTGGTGCTATTGTATGTGGTAATAGCTGGCCTGCGTATCGTCTTTCACAAAATCTACCCTTTCAGGGTTTCAGTCTTCAAATGATATCAATCAAAATTTATGCAATTCAAAATCCATATGTATAAAGTCCCAGTTCACCTCATTTAATGATAATAGTAAACCACATGTTGTGTACATGTCTAAAACACTTTTCTGGCTCTTGACTGCATTAACCCTAGGGGCACAGTGTTTTCATACAGCTTGCCCAACTGAGCAGCATAATATATTGATTAATACTTGGCAACAACTGAATTCTTAAATAATAAAACTGTGAACATAGCAAATAAAATAAGAGCAGCATCAATAATATTTGGGCCCATATATTAATATTAACTATGTTAAAAGAAAAGGGAACAACTGATGTTTTGAAAGGACAAAAAAAAAGGAGAAATCTGATACTAACCTATTTTCATTTCATAACGAGATGACTTTATTAAACAATCAGCATCATTTAGTGGCATGAATATTTTGAGCTTGTACATGCTGAATCAGCCCTAATTATACAAGTGTTAAAAGTTAGCTACCATCTTAAGATAAAAAATAGGATTGGACAGTATCAATGAATTTGAATAAAATTGTTTGTGCACATTAATAATAGAATTCAAAGTCAAGAGGGGATCAAAACCCTGAAATGATATTTGCCCTTGCAAGAGCATTTGATAGAATTCTGCATTTCCTAGTGGATCTACCAGTCGTAAGTTAGATTTGTTTTGTGGACAAGTCATTATGACATTTGGCAAGAGGAAGAGCTCTGGCAAGCCTAAAAACTGATCCCCCTATGCATTTTTTCTGCATTCCAGGAAGAGAACAATGAATTGTAATTGTTGCTTGCGGGGAGCAGGTTACAGTGAGAAATAATGCGGTGTCATCTGGAAGGCAGCAGTAAGAGGATGGATTTAAAATTGTTGGTTTTCATTTAGAAAATTGGTTACTTAGGGCAGAGTATCTGAGACCATTTTAAAACATCAGATTAACATACATAGCATTACTGCACGTCAGTTAGGCATGTGCCTCTTATGTTTATTTCTAAATGAGGACACACTGGTTTCTGGTTTCAGAAGCAACGTTCGTCTCGTTGCAAAAAAATCCAAGCCTTTTGCAGCAGATCATAACGCTGGGAATTCAGCCATCTAGTATTTTGAATTGCTGGAGCTGCCTCTGTGAAAGTACAAGGTAGATCCGGAAGGACTGAATTTGTCTCTTCCTTGAATGCCATTTGCATGAGTCACTGCAAAAGCAGGCAAACTGTTGACAAATTAATACCTTCAGAAAATAAACAATGGTCATGTTGAACAGAGAGCAACTTTATCCTGATTAATTTGCCTTGGAGAGGTTCCAGCCCTTCTTGACGAAGTCCTGCAGTTTGTACAAATGTAATTTCCTAATATTTACACGAGGAAAGCTCAGCCGTTAAGCTTTGCCTCCAGTGTGACTTTTGTGGTTAGGAGAAAAGGAAGACAATAAAAATACTGAGAGTTAATTGTAAGCACATTTTTGAAGGGGGAAAGAAAAGGACTGACTCTCTTCTCTCCCCCCCCCCCCATAGCCCTATAAAAATGTGTTGTTATGTGGTGCTCGAATTCAGTACGGTGCCAGCCTCCACCTGGCAAAGTTTTAAATAACACAACATCAAATGCTGCTTACTAAAAACTGTGCCACTGCACTTTGAACCAAACATGCAGAATCAAGGTTTGTAGCATGTAATGCCGTACTCAAGCAATATTTTTTTAAAAAAAAATAAAAAATAAAATAAAATCCTGGCATCAATTTACGTCAGCCTGCCGAATCGTGGAGTCTTCTTATTTTATGCCTTGCTTAAAAAAGAATATTAGATATTTGAACAGTTGTGCAATTTAATAAAGTCTGAGTGGGAGAAAAATCGCAATTATAGTCTATTGCTTTATTTTAAGAATATTAAAAAAAACTTTACTTTTAATGAGATTTCCCCTTCCCCCTCCCCAGATATCAGTTTATACAATTTTCCAGATGCAAAATGAGCTTTTGGCAGTAAAATATTTTATCACATTGTCTTATACAATAAAGACTAGATTTTTTTTGCTCTCTCAACTGCTGCAATTATATTTTAGTGTTTGCAAATCATAATATAATTTAAAAACCATATTTTATACCTCATCTAAAGTACTTTTATCGTTCTGGTTGAAAGCAACAGCTACCAAACAACAACATCCAGTGAACACTTCTTGCCCGTCCTTAAAAATAAAAAGACATAGCTAAAAAAGAAAAAGAAAAAAAAGTGGAGCTTCTTTGACAACAATTCTCTGGAGCAACATCTTTGTAAAAATCAGTAGAATTTAATTCCCTCAACTAAGAAGCCCAGAGAGGTTGAATATAAAAATAGTAGCCTTGTCATTTCACATTCATTAAGTGAAACTCAAAAATTAATAATGTAAAATATGCTTTTTAATTAGTTGTACATTCTGCCCAATGTACTTAAATGGGATCAGCAGCTCCCCGATGGTTTTTTTCTTAATAAAGTATTAGCCTGTGATGCACAGGGGTTGACAGGTATGATAAACTGGGAAGTACTTTTCAAGGCAAATGAATGATGCCAAACTAGGACTCTCCTATTTAAATGTAATTAACACCTGGGAACAATATTACATGAAGAGAACTAAACAAGAATTTATTTGAGGATTGAGATTCCCTTCCGCCCATTTGGCGGGGGGAGGGTTATGATGATTGCAGGCATGATTTTATATTACCTTTTTGAAAGCTAAGCATCTGCTAATAGAAGTTTTCAAGAGTACTGAAAACTCGTTTGACAACTTTATCTATTTATAAGAACTTTCCAGGGTGCCTGCTTCTATTTTTTTTAAAAAATAAATATCCTGTGTTGAAAAATCTCTCCCTTGTTGATTTCATATTAGCTGCCTCTGTTATGAGGTTGTTGCTATTGTATTTTTTAATTTCTAAATGTTACTCTAAAACCCAGCTGTAAAAGCAAAGGTTAATGGAATACATTTTTTATAAAAAAATGAAGAATGAAGTAATAAAATAAGAATAACGATGAGCATATCCCAAAACAAAAGGACAATTGTAATCAACCTCCTCCTAACTTTCTTTCAAGAGTGACTCTGCGGCTGTGAATTTTTATGCAAATAACAACAAGCCATTGTCTGTCGCTTGAATAGGATCCCTTAACCATCTAAATGTCAGCAGTATTTACTTAAGAATGTCTTCAGTCTCTAAGTAACTGCAGTCCCAAATGAAGCTCTTAAAAAAACATAATCATAAACATACATAGAGATTGTAGTTCAGTACAATCACTACACACCCCCATACACACTTCAGTTCTGTAATGCCTGTTATTACTGCTGCAGGAATCTGCAAATCTGACCCGTCCTTAGATTGAAAGGAATTTTCTAAAATTCATGGAGAATCATCCCAAAAGGTATGGTTGTATAAGATTCCTACAATGTTCTTTTTGTCTCGTCATCAGTACTAAGTGTGGTGCTTGACTTCATTCCAACCGCATCTTTGTTCTTTCACCTCACTTATCTTTTTTTTTCTCCCCAAGACATGTCACCTTTATACACAAGCAGTGTTGCTACTATATGTTTTCACTCTGTTCATCTGGATAACTTCTGTGGCTAGCCTGTTCCGTACCATAAAGTGTTTGTGACACTAATGTACTATGCTCCTTGCTAAATGTTTCCTCAAATGTATGTCTTTCGAGAGGCACTCTTGCTGTTCAAACATTGGTGCATGTGACAGAATCTCTTTCTGAATAGTGAGGGAGGGGGGCTTGGGGGCCAATCTTGAATTTCTGCACCCTTCTTAATCAACTACTACATGGCTGCAAGTTTCAAATGCAGGGGAAAAATACATATATTCCTGGGGTTTTCCTTTGTGCATTTTGGCTGCTAAATAATCAAAAGAGCCAAATAAAATACACACTTCTCTTATAATTTAAGGTGGCTATTCTATTGATAAACCCAAAATTTATGTTTTATTTTAAATCTGAATGTAAAGCAAGGAACTCCAAATTCCTTGTGAAAAGGGGAGTACGGAAAGGAGAACATTGCACTGGTTTTTAAAAACTCCCTTTTTTAAAAAAAATCAGAGCTCTAATAAGGGGTGATTTTAAAAAAACCCTGTATCTTCCAAGCATTTGCTATTGAAAACAGCTATTCTGCTCCTCTCCCTGCTACTGATGATCTGGGACCATTTGTAGAACAACAAGTGTAAAATGGGAGAAATGTTATAGTCAGATCCACAGAACTTGCAAACGTCCCCTTCTTTTTTCTGCTTTCATAATTTGTAATACCTTTTGCAACTGAAGCCATTATTTCTGATTCCTCCCTTTGCCTTCAGTTGAAATGCATATCTTTGATAGACACTCACCTAATTTAAGACCTTTGATAATAATTTTCCAATCACAACGAATGTGGCAATATTCCCTTGAGGAGTAGTTGATATGTCTATTTATGTGTTCATGAATCATGGAACCGATATAAGTGATGCCTCGAAATATAAGTTGTGCCATTTGTAAGGTTCGACTGAACTTATACTGCACCTGGGAATTTCCAAAAGTGCCAAGTTACCTGTACAAAACCAGCAGAAATTTAGTGTTATGACTTAAATATTCATAGATAAGCTTCTATATAAAGATCATGGATTAATATAGAGGTATAATTCTCCAACTTTAAAATATGTTGTTTTTTTTACAATGCAAAGTATACCTCGAAAAACTTAATGGCATATGGTTTGGTTCAGAATTGACTAGCTTTTATTTTGGAAGATTTATGGTACTTTCCTTAATAACATGCACTTATATAAGCTCTTAATAAATGCCTTAGATTTTTATGATTGTTTATTCTAATATTATTTCCTTAAGAAGAAGAAGAAGAGTTGTAGGTTTTCCTGCCTGGGCAGGGGGTTGGACTAGATGACCTCCAAGGTCCCTTCCAACTCTTATTCTTATTATTCTTATTCCTTGCTGAGGAATTTAGGGAGTTGGAAGTCCACAATTCTTAAAAGTTGCCAAGTTTGGACACCCCCACCTTAGAGAGCCATTAGAGGAAAGCTACTATTTGATTTGTAAAGGAGAGATTTGCTTTGGGAAAGCGGCTGGGGGGAGGGGGGAGCTGCGTTCTTGGCCTGCGGCAGATGTTCAAACCACACCCTGTGTTTCAGATCTTGATGATGGTGGGCCTGCCTGCCGCTGGGAAGACGACGTGGGCCATCAAGCACGCCGCAGCCAATCCAGCCAAGAAGTATAACATTTTGGGAACAAATGCCATTATGGACAAAATGAGGGTAAGCTTTGGAGGCAGAGAACGCCTGCTTCCTCATCCGTGGTGCTTCCCTGCCTGTCGCTTCCTTGCCTGTCAAACGTAGGACAGCTCTCTTGTCTTTTTCAATATTTTGTTTGGCCAGTCCCTTGCAGGAAGACCCATTTATATCCCCGGTGAGTTTCCTATAAAGGTAAAAGACTCCCTGTGGATTTTATTCCTCTAGTTGTTGCTGACTCTTAAGGGGCCGTGCTCATCTCCATTTCAAGGCCACTGAGTCAGCGCTGAAGGCATTTCCGCTGCCATGTGGCCAGCATGACGTCGCGGAGCGTTGTTACCTTCCCACCAAAGAGGACGTGTTTTATCTACACTTATTTGCACGCTTTCGAACTGCTAGATTGGCAGAAGCTGGGACGAGGGCGGGAGCTTGTTGCAAGGTGCTTGGGTCCACGCGATCCCAAATTATCTTCCTAGAACGGGTGTCAAACTCAGGGCCCAGGGGGCACTTATCTGGCCCAAGGGGACACCCTGGAAACACCAAAGGAGTGGTCAGCAGTGCCCCTGCCTATGAAAACGGAGTTCCAGAGGGCCACATGCGTCCCTCCCAAGCTCTGTTTTCACTGGCGGACCGCTGGGGCCAACTCAGGCGCCCCTGAAATGAGTGACGTTGAGCTGTTCATGCCCCCCCTTGGCCCCCCCAAACACTGATACGACCCTCAATGAAATTGAGTTTTGACACCCCTGTTGTCAGCTTTGGAAACCATAGTTAGCCTGAAGTTTCAAGCTGCCAATTCTAGCTGTGGGAAGATGGAGAAGGAAAGGGGGTTGACGGATAAAGGGTAGACATAGTAACACCAAAAGGAATTGCCCTGGTCATCTGAGAGGAGGAGCTGTGGGTTTGATCAGAGGGATCCCTCTTGTGGGGTTGGAGAACGTGATCACCCAAAGCAGGGGTCTCCAACCTTAGCAAGCTTTGCTGGCTAAGGAACTCTGGGAGTTGGAGTCCACAAGTCTTAAAGTTGCCACGGTTGGAGACCCCTGACCCAAAGGGTGGAGTCTGCAATTGAAGGGAATTGAATACGTGGTGACAAAGCGGGAAAATTTAGTTCTGCCATTGAACTAGTGATAGCAGCATCTAAAAAATGCAAGTAGAAAACAGGAACCACCTTTGGTGGGAAGGAAACGGCGTTCCGTGCGCCTTTGGCGTTGAGTCATGCTGGCCACGTGACCACAGAGACGTCTTCGGACAGCGCTGGCTCTTCTTGGGCTTTAAAACGGAGATGAGCACCGCCCCCTAGAGTCAGGAACGACTAGCACATATGTGCGAGGGAATCCTTTACCTTTTTACTTTCTAATAAAGATGAATAGTTGAGTAATGCCTGACTCATAGAATAATGAAAAATTCCCAGTTCTCCCACATTCTTCCATTTATATCCCTCTGTGTGTGTGAGAGAGAGAGAGAAAGAGAGAGTATTACATATTAGCTTTTTTTTCTTCTTTTAATCACCAGGCCTGCTTGTAGAACAGTTCTCAAAGTCTGGGTCACAAACAGCTTTTCAAGTTGCCACCCTCCAAGTGGGTGGATTGCAGTTCCCAGGATTTTTGGTTAGCCCTTAATTAATTGAGGGGGGGGGGCTGCAGTCCCAAAATATCTGCTAAGTAGCAGGTTGGAGAAGACTGCTGTGCTCTACTTGAGAGTTGACTGAAATTGCTGCCTTGCAGGGATTCTGATGCTAGAATTCCCCGCTTTCAGGCTTTATAGGAGGATAGTAATAACAAAGAGTGAAAAGGGACCTTGGAGGTCTTCTAGTCCAGCCGCCTGCTCAAGCCCTATACCAGTCCCCTATACCAAGGGTGTCCAGCCTTGGCAGCTTTAAGACCTGTGGACCTCAACTCCCAGAATTCCCCCAGCCAGTCCATGTTTTAAAGTTGCCAAGGTTGGACATCTTTGCTGTATACTTCTAGACAACATCGTGTTATTCTCTGGCAGTCAAATATTTGAAAGCATCTTTTCTGATTAGCACATTTGATCAAAAGGCACCATCAGGCTTCACAAGCCTCAGTTGATGCCTCTTAATAACAGTTTTTAGGGGACATGGTAGCTCAGTGGGTAAGACAGCTGAGCTTGTCGATCGGAAGATCGGCAGTTCAGCGGTTCGAACCCCTAGTGCCGCGTGACGGAGTGAGCTCCTGTTACTTGTCCCACCTTCTGCCAGCCTAGCAGTTTCGAAAGCACGTAAAAAATGCAACTAGAAAAAATAGGGACCACCTTTGGTGGGAAGGGAACAGAGTTCCGACACGTCTTCGGACAGCGCTGGCTCTTCATCTTTGAAACG
>JANHFP010001944.1:0-12709 GCA_032468135.1 Calamaria suluensis | reverse complement strand
TGGGAGGGCCAGTGAATCCTGCGGACGAAGACCCGGATGAAGCATGGATGATGGCTAGGAGGAAAGTAGGCTAACGATGATAACAGAGTTAATTGGGAAAGTGGTGGGAGGGTTATTTAAGGCCAGCGCGGAAAAGAGGAAGTAGTGCTGGCTTTAATTCACAATGGAATGCCGTTTGATTCACCTTGTTGTACTTGATTCACCTTGTTGTACTTGATTGATTCACATTGTTGTACTTCAAAATAAATAGAATTTTTGTACGTTGGCTTGAACTTAGTTATTTCATCGACAATGGAGAGGAACTTTCGACAGATATGTGATTGTTGGGTTTCTATTTTTGTACACCACCCCGAGTCCCAGCTGTTGGGAGAGGGGCGGTATAGAAATTAAACAAAATAAAATAAAATAAATAAATAAATTTCATTACAAACTATGAAATATCATCAGTGTTAGTAGTCTAGCAGTGATAGCTAATCATAGCTTGGTAATAAAATGTCTGCAAGAAAATGTCAAAGTTCACCAAAGACCCCACTGGAAATCAGGGTAAGATATCACCAGTATGCTGATTGTACTCAGGTATATTCCACTTCTGGCAGAACTGGAGATACAGTGAAAGTCATTAACCAGTGTCTGGAGCCTATTGGGATCTGGATGCAACCAAAACAGATTGAAATGGAAGTGAGGAAAGGCAGACTTGCTATTTGTGTAGAAGAGATCTCTTTTATGTTTGGTGATACATCTTAAAGGGATAAGAGTCCAGCTAAAAGAACATATCTGTGCCTTTAGTTTATTTTTTTTAATTTATTTTTTTATTGTATTTCATTCATTATTTTGTTTATTATTTTACTTTATTACTTTTTATTCTATTTTATGTGTTATTTTATTATTTATGAAGCAAATTTATATGGCTGTCAATCTTAAATATCCTTTGGCGGATAATCCTTTGGTGGTGTAGGGTTTCCTTCCTAAGCAGGGGGTTGGACTAGAACACCTCCCATGTCCCTTACAACTCTGTTACTCTACTCTGTTCTGTTCTGTTCTGTTCTATTCTGTTCTGTTCTAGTCTAGTCTAGTCTAGTCTAGTCTAGTCTAATAGAAATATAAATAAACATACCGTAAAAAAAAACAAAATTGAAACAAAATCAAAATATAGTTGAGGACCATTTAAAATTTCTAGAATAGTGTAAAAATGGAATGCACATATCTGGCTCCACTATCATCTTGACTTCAAAACATGAAAGAACTTGGGTTCGTCCTGGATTCATCAAGCACCTTGATACGCAGGTAGAGATTGTGACTGATGGTCTTTTACTCAGCTTATGCATATTGGAGCAATATATTCTACATGGGTCTGCCTCTGAAGACCAGTCAGAAACTAAAATTGATATAAAATGTGTACAATATATTAGCAAATCAAGACTGCTATTGTCATGTAACTCCTAGTTTATGGGCAGAGTGTTGGATACTAATAAGTTACTAGGTACAGTTCAAACTACTGATTTTTACCTATAAAGGTCTACATGGCTTGGTCCTGAAGTATATAGAGGATTACCTTCACTGCAAAGCCATTCCATTTAATTAATTCAACGCAAACTATCAACTGCAATAGATAGGTAAGACCAGGAATCTACTCCTTTGGAAGACTAAAATTATTTTACTGTGATTGGTTATAAGAACAGAATCTTGCAAATAGAATTTGCTGTGTTTCCTCTTCCTTCATATAGTTCAGTGAATTAAAGATGCATCCGCCTAAGCTTCTAAATGTTAACTTATTGTTTTATATGCCTATAGCTAGGCTTCCTAATGTTGGCTGGGGAATTCTGAGATTTGAAGTTCACACATCCTAAAGTTATACCGAGAAACACTGGTTTATGCTGTGAATGCCAGGAACCATTTTGTTGAATCTAGCAGGATAAAAAAAAAACAATAAGAAAATAATTTATCTCTCGTGTCCCTTTGCAAAGGATTGACTTTGAGGGGGATAACACCATTAAGTAATGTATGCAGTTATGCTGTCCTTCTAAAATTTTGTTCCAGGATTGTTTTCCATTGGAGAAAATAATTATTACCTCATACCTTTCCAGAACTTGAAAATCTAACACTTGAACCAGAAATATGAAAATGCTCAGAAGATCTTTTGTGAAGATTCTCGTTCATTCCAGCTGAAAAATAGAAATCACACACATATGTCCTATGCTAATAAATATAACATGACAAGTTCTGCTTATTGTCTACTATTATTCAGGAGTTACAAGCACCCTTCTACGCAAATGATGACAAGAGAATGTTGTGCTATTGTTTTGCCTTTGGCAGTCCAGTTGCCATCACACCTCTACATCTGTCTTGATTGTCAACCTAATTCTGAAACCAGTCATAAAACTTACTTATGTCCCCCATGAATATTTTGACAGGTTATATCTTATTTAGACTTCAAGAAACTCTTCTGGCATAGTTTCCAAACGAATCAGCAACTGACCTACTTGAAGATATGAATCCTTTATTATTTTCTACCTCAATTTTCTACTTCAGTTTATATAGGGGGAATGTATAAGAATCGGTTCCAACATCATATCTCTATGAATGGAAACTGCCCTGTATTTATGGTGGCTTTGTTTTAGCCTGGATTTTAGCCTGCCTTTCTTTCATGGTACAATTGACTTCAGCTGTACATGAGCTCCATTCCTATACAGCTGTCACAGCCTCAGCAAGGTGAAGTGAGGGAATACTTCTGGGAGAGTAGAACAAATTAAAGCTCACCGCAGGAAAGTTGTGCCCCTGGCATTGTTCTTATGCAACAGCTGCAGATGCAACAACGATCATCTGACATTCTGACATATATGTTGAGCAAAGCAGCAAGCCAGCCAATGCCTACAGAAAATCGTGCAGGACTCCAAGTCCCAGCATTAGACAAAACAGGTGTAAGACATCCTGTTGCTAGTCTTCAGAGGTTACAGGCACAAGCAGAGAGATCCAAGAGGGAGAGCAGATGAAAATAACAAAGAAGGTTAGGCCTTGGCTTGACAAGCTCATTGATAACATTTTAGATGGAGCAGACCTGCATGTTGAGTACAAATTGCTCCTAATATCTCTTTGTAGACTGCAGGCCACAGTCAGGGAGGTAATGGGTTCATTATTCATTATTTTAGGCAAGCAAATTTCTACAAATAGAAGGCCCCGGGAAACCGGAAAGCTTCCAGTTGTCGCTCAGATTTTGGACTCGAAAATATGTTTTAGTACCAGGACAATATGGCAATGGATTGTAACTCAGTGGTGTGTTTATGCTTGAGATTAAATAAAAATAGGCCCCGAATTCCTTTTGTCAATATTTGAAGGGGAAAAAAAATCTGCTTCAGTGTGTTGCATTTCAATACTCCAAGGCTAATTGAGTATTTGCAATGAGGCATGTACATTGGCAAAGGTCTGTGGAAATTATCTACTGCAGCCAAAGAAAAGTGGGGGGCAAGGAAAAAAAGTCACTCTCAAATGTTGTAAGTATGATACTTAGCTAAATAGAAGAATAGTCAAGCAATGGAAGAATACTTTCTTCTGTTATTGATCATTAGTTTTGTTAGGTTCATTGTAGTTCCGTAATGGAACGTCAACTGTCATTTTATGCACTGATTGCTTCATTACACACAGCGTACTAAGCTAATCAGCCTTTACAAAGTTGGCATATTTCTAGAGATGGTGTGATAACAGACAGAAATGCAGATAAACCTATTCCAAAATCCCACAATTTATGTATATATAAGAACATAAAAAGATAGTCTGAAGAACTATAGGATATTACAATTGGCATCTGCGATTGTCTAGTTAACAATTAGCCATTATCAGCTGGTTTCCGGCATGGCTTATGAAAGCCCAGATGGTTAATGAAAAATATACTTAGTCTTTTTGAGGATAACTACAGAATAATATGGTAGAAAAATGAGTTTAATTGTACTTTGTCTGTATATTGTTTTCAATATGCTAGGAGGCACTATGTTAGGAAACAAGCTAATGGCTTGCACAATTATGTCACTTTCATCTGATATTGGACATACATGACCAGCACAGAAGAAAAAAAAGGGATACAGGAAATTGCATGTATAACATGTTCCAAATGGTTGCAAGGAAATTGAAAGTAGATGTTGATGGCTGGTTTTGTTGTCACATTGTGGCCAATGAATAAATTACTTTGAAGCACCTTAGCCAGGAAGTAAGCTATAGTTACTCTTGAAAAATCACGATTCTGGAGTGTTATTGTAACCAAGCTGTTTGCCATAGATTTCAAAAGCACAATGACTTTATTTAGACATATCTTGACTAATGTCCAAACTATGCATGGTCCTTTTTCAATGAACCATCTTGGCCTTGTCATTCAGGTTATTTAAAGATGCAAGTGCGCTATCCAGAGACATTGTATGAATAAGTAGAGAGGTAAATTATCAAGAAAATTTCTTCCTAGAATAGAAGTTCATACAAGTACTTCTTAAATACAAGTAATTTAAAAACTACATTAGAAATGTTCTTTTTCCCTCACCTACCACTATGTTTGTAAGTCTTTGTTCATAAATATTTTGCTCTAATCACATTCCAGAGGAACTTGTGAATAAACCATATGGAGCTCCCTGATCATTCCCTGGATTTATTCTTAATGAATAAGCAGCTACCAGTTGGCATTCAGTTTAATGCTGGTCCATAAGAGTGAATTGAGTATTCAGCAAAGTGAATTTACCTCATCAAAAAAAAAAAAGGATTCTCAGCCAAAATTCAACATCACAGAATGAACAAAACGGTTACCTGCATTTTGTCTTTCAAACCAAAGCCAAGCAGCCTGCTTTTGATAGTGTAGCATTTTCTCCAGCTCAATACCGGAGTACACATTTCAAACTAGAAATCTCTTTTTGAAATATTTCAATGTTCCCTTATTGATATATTTTTGGAGGGGTGCAATTTTGTGTATGTGGGATCCGGACAGATTTCTCCTCAGCTGCTGCTGCCAAGCTGGCATCCTGTTTAGCAGGAATGTTGCCAGGTGCTTGATTTACTATGAAACCAGATTTTCCAAAGTAGAAAAAGAATTCAACCAGGGCAATTATATTACGATTATAATTCAAATTAGAACAAAAAAAATTAAGTAACTCACTGTTTTCAAAACAGCCTTGTGACACAAAATGGAAAAAAAATGCCCAATGAGATAAAATTAGTTAATTTAACTAACTGATTGCTATATTTAATTAAAATAAACTGATTGGCTTTAATGCCCTGCCTTATTATTTTTCAGGCATATTTATTTAAGTATAAACTTGCTGGTGCTCAGTGATAACAATGTGCTCAAAAAACAGACAGGGCCATTCCTGGAATTATCTTCTTCCAACAGAGCAATAAAACCAAAACAAGATTTTGGAGCCTATTAGCCAAAATTCACTCCTATAATCGTGTTTTGCTTTGATGGGGCTTTATTCCTGAGATGTGTCATCTTCCTAGCAAGGGTGCGTTTTGAGATGAACCCAGGTTTCACACAGAGGACCAGCCAGGAAAAAAGCTGGAAGAATTAATAGTCATATTAAGGAGAGAGAGGTGTTATTTCATAGAGCATTTATTGTCTTCAAATACTGATCTTTGCATTTTGGAATGGGCTGGCTGGTACTTTCTGTGTCCTTTCCTGGATTTGGCCTCCTGCTAAAAAGGCAAGTGCTGAATGAGGCTGTAAATTGTTTAACAACCAATCTGGATAAGGAGTAAGTAGGGCTTTAAAAAAAACCAAAAAACACCATCATATCTCTGAAAGGCTAGAGGCAAGAATCGGTCTTTTTTTTCTTTAAAAAAAAAACAGTTTTGACTGTCATCGGTGTCACCAATTTGAAGCTCGCCTTGTTTACTGGATGAAGGTTTTCACACTGTGTCAGTATTCTGCCAGGGTTCCACATTAAAATGAGCAGTTAGTACAAGTCAGCCATAAACATGGCAGATCTGTTAGACTGGCAGAAGCCACTGTGAGCTCCCTGGTGCAGCTTTTAAGCACTTGGCATGCTGTTAGCTCAAACTGGAGAGGGGGCTGCGTGCATCATTTGGACCTGAGTGCAATGCACTTGAAATAATTACTTTAATCAGCAAAAGTTAATTACTTTAAATCATAAATTAATGGCAGAGCATTTGGCAGAGCCTGATGTGTGTGGCGAAGCTGTCAAGCAAAAATCACAGGTGAACCTGCGACCCTTTTTTTTCGACATCGCTGGATGAGAGGAAGGTGCACACCCACTGTGCACGGGACTTTCAGCTCCATTAAAAAAGGGACTCTTCATAAGACAGAGAGCCACCACCTTACACTGTCACCTGTAAAAATAAAAAGGAAGGAAGGAAGGAAAAGGAAACGGGGACGATAAACAAGCAGATTGCAGCTAAGCAGGTCCTGCTGGAGGAACTGGCCCTTGATAATAATAAGATGTTAAAATGGCATCTGCCTTTATTTTATGGCACAATTGGAAAGATGGTTAAAAGTAATAAAACCAGCCAATATGTTTTATGAGTTAGTAGTTAGCAAGTGTTTACCGCGGGTGAACTAAAGATTCCGAAGAAGGCGTAGTACGTTTGAAATGACGCACAGAGACAGTTATTAAGGAGATAAGTGATCTGTTAAAATGCAAGGGAGTCAGAGTGGTGTTATGGAGGGGGGGGATGGAGGGAGAGGGGAAGTTATCGCTTCCAAGATATTCAGGAGGTCCTTTCAGTTATTTCAAAAGTGAAGGTCTGGCATTGATCGTTAATAACATTTATGGTAGTAGGCAAAGAATTGACAAACTGCTCCATTGTAAAACTAAAGTCGGCATCCTAAATGTCCACCTTTGCACTGGTGTTAACCTTCACCTCAGATCTCTGCCTGTAACTGTTCTGGGTGATTCTATCATCATTTTTTATCTCAGCATAGTTCTGATACTCAAGGAGAATTTATCTCAGGAACAGTGGTCAATCTGGGACAGACGCATCAAAATGCAGCACAGAAAATTGTGAGAAGTTGTTTTACTATCTGACAGTGGAAAATATTGGGGAGGGGATGTCATGGAACACCAAAGTTAAGGCCTTCGAAAAGACACAAGTCATCAGATGGAGTCCTCTTGTTCTGCGTATCCTGTTTTAAAACCATTCATAGATTTCTTGCTGAGCAAGATGAAGCACTAGGCTTGAAATTCACCGAGGACCTTAACTCCCATTTTTATGACAAATCTGTGTTTAGTGATGTCTGACTTTGGTTTCCGAAGCCGCTCATTATCTCATTAGTGACAGTCATATCATAGGGTATCATTTATTGTTTGGCATCTGGCATGTTCATCTACAAACTAATTTCATTTTATACCAAACAAGGTTAAAAAGTAGTAAACTCAAATGGCAGAATAGAATGCCAGCAGTCTCTCTGCAAAATATACATATTTTAAATAAGAAATAAAATGAAGTATTTATACATGATGAAAAATGGAAAGATAATTAAAGCAGAGCTAAATTATTTTGGAATGACACCAGTACCGTTTTGACCCATGTCTTCTCAGGAAAAAAAAACACATCCTGATGATTTTCTTTAGATTGAGAATCCTAATGTTATTTATTTATTCATCACACACATATGTACATCATACCATATATCTGCCTGGTTTTTCATCATCCAACAATGAGAATTGAAGGCAAACAACCTTCAGTGAGCAGTAAATTATTGCAAGACATGGGCATGCAACAATATGGTGACCCAGATGTTTCTGACCATCTGTCTGTATGCTTACAATACATTTTACCACACATCTGTAGCCCATTGTACATCTGCTGTGTACTCAGTAAGCTGACATTGCAGGAAACTAACTCCTTATGTGGTTTTATACTCAACCTGATACGATATGCATGGTAAATGTTCATTCTATATTCTCTTTAGTCATTGCATTTATGACAAACTGTAGGTGGTTAATCTATGACATTTAAAAAAATGGATTAGACCATTAATGTTAAAAGAGAGAGAGAGAGAGAGAGATAGAGAGAGAGAGTGTCTCCTATAATTTCATTTCTGTCCTGGATTTCCTGGATCTTCTGGCATTTGTTTCTGATGAGAAAAAGGTTTTCAATACTGTTGTATATGAGTAGCATATACTTTTTTCTTGTGCATGATTGCCCATATTCATACACAAAGTACTGATCCTAAATTTATGCTTAGAAAAATCATTCATGCAGATGTTCATGAATAGGAAAAGGTTTAAAGACAAAGAGAACAGCTGTTTGGAAACTCAGATGAATGCTTCTGAGCAAGGAATTGCCCATTTCAACTGATAATATCATTACACTATTAACCTGCCTAAACATTTTCATAAAGAGCATGGCATTATCCATGTCCATGTACCCACCTGATTTCCAGGCCATCAATTGATTGGCATATGAAAGAAACCCATTGAGTCCAATGATATGAAGTTGATTAGGTAGGAAGAATATTAATTTCTAGGAATCTCAGCATCAAGAAAATCCTAGCTCCAACCGCTAGAGAACTAAAAATCCACTTAAGTAAATAAAGCAATTTCTTGTATGCTATAAACATCATAGCCATAGACACAAACACACAACATTCTAATAAGCAACTAAAGGGTAAATTGACTTGACAAAGAAAAGGAAAAAAGAGTAAGAAAAAGAAAGAAAGATGGGATCTTCATAAATCAAACAGATGTACTACTTGTTATCTAATGGATAGAGATTCGTGTCTTCATAGGATGATGCAGGGATGCTATTACATATCCTAACTGAGGCAGAATTCCTCTTATTGAATGAAACTTATGAAAGTACAATCATAGAGAAGATGTAAGAGATTCTTCCATTATGCCAAACTGTGTTTGGAGTGCAGAATGAGAAGATAATTCATACAATACTTTGAAGTGTTAACTGGAACAAACTTTGCTATTTGAATTGCACCATAGCTGGGTTTAATGCAAGAGTAGCAGATACTCAGTTCGCACATCTTCTTCTTATCATAGTGGTCGGCAGAGCTCAGTTTCAAAAAGTTGCTCCAGAGTTCATGGGAAGCATAAGGTCCTGCTATGCATTGCCAGCAAATGCTGCATCTTTATTACCCCAATGCCCCAAAGTAATTTTTCAAAATCATCTCCAAGTCATTCTGCACCTTAAAACTTAGAAGAATCTGATAAACATGATTGATGGATGATTCAGGATGAACCAAAACAAGTTTTTCATACAGTTCAACTGTTTAAAATGTTTTTGACTGTTTCTTAGTTTATGGAGTTTCATATAGGATGCTTATGAATTTGTCTTGGACAAATTCCTTCAGGATAATAATCCCTACATACAAGTATTTCTGATTATATGCTAAATCCATATTCCAAGGTAGCATCGTGTAAGTGACCTGTTCCTTGATCATAAATGTGGGCTAATTCCTTCACATAACCTGATTCTGAATTTTCAAAAGATAACTTGCTAATCAGAGAGAGAATCAGAATAGTGGACCAAAGAGCCTATTTTTGAGATCCAGAAAGGCTTATTTCTTCTATTCTGTCTCGTGTAATGTTGTGCCAGCTTATTAGTATTTGCTGATGCTAGTTTTTGAGCAATAGCTCCATCTGCCATATATAGTGATTGTGATTACTAAATCTTATCCATATGAAGTTGGGATAGAATAGGCTGATCCGCTTAGCCTTTTGATCACCTTAGAGACAACTATACTACATTTCCTACCAAAAAAAGTTTATAATTGAATTACACCGTATAAGAAGAACTGTACCATACAATGGTTTTACTTCTTTCATACTGGTTGATGCACAGTCCATTGAAGAATTATCAAGTTTTTTGAACACATACACAAAATAATTTATCATAGATTATAACCCTTCATATATTGGACATTATTAGTATCAGTAATACTGGGGAAGATTGAGGGCCAAAGAAGAAGGGGACGGCAGAGAATGAGGTGGCTGGATGGAGTCACTGAAGCAGTAGGCGTGAGCTTGGGTGGACTCCAGGGGATGGAGGAGAACAGGAAGGCCTGGAGGAGCATTGTCCATGGGGTCATGATGGGTCGGACACGACTTCGCAACTAACAACAAATTATAATTCACTAAGGATCAATAACACCAAGGATCAATAACACTAGGATGTTCATATGGCATTTTCATAATCACCCTGAAAAGGAGGAATGTCACAACACCTCTGACAGCAGTTTTCTTGAGCTCCTTCAATTTGAGAAGCATTCAATTTTGTTTCATAGTAAAATTATATAAGACTTTGGCAGTCTTTCTTGCTGCCAAGCAAATTCATGTAGCCCAATATTAGGTTCTTTAAATTTATGTGATTCTGTACCTATGCTCTACACATCATCCTGAAAATGCATAGATAAATAGCCTTGTTTATCCTTGTTCTAAAGATGAACATGGCAATAAAATGTGTGGTAAGAGGACAAATGTGCAAGTTAAGAATTATCAGGCTTTAGAAACAAAGAATAACTTGGAAAACAAACAAGGTGTAATTGTTCCGTTTTTTAACTCTACTGACTGTTGAATTATGAAATCTGCCAATGAGTAATTTCTTCCCTTGTTCTATTTCCAGGCTGAGAAAGGCTACTGTACAATTAAAAAGGAAGTCTCTTACTGTTTTGTGTTTTTTGGTTGCATGGCCTCTAAAGAGAAATATGCCTTATTCTCTTTTAGGATACCATTTTAATATAACCAACACAGATGTCTAAAATGCCCCGCTGCATGTTGAGTTGTTAAAAAATAAAATATTCAGAATTTGTGCAGTTTGTTGGACCTGTGTCAGTGGGTAGGCTTTTTGCTCAAATACAAATGTTTTTCTGTCCTCTGAGGTTTGAATTTTTGTGACTGTAGATAAATGTTCTGCAGTAATTGAGTATGACAGAATATATGGCGCATTGTTAATGTATGGGATAACGTACTTGTTTCCACAGAGTATTTCTGAGCTACATTATTTGGCAACGTTTATGTTGTTGGGGTCTTGTTTGTAATGTTGCATTGCTGCAGATTGGTGATTCTTTTGGCTACTGTTGATGTGGTTAGCATTCTAGATTTTCTTCCAATATACATTCATGTCCGTTTTATTGTCTTCCAAAGTCATTTGTATTTTATTATTTTCATATACTTTTTATTGTCTTCCAAGGTCTCTTAAAAGTGCAGCAAAATCCTGGATGTTTTGTTTCATAATTTAACAAATGGGATGTGCAATTTATGAGTAGCTTATGATGAGGCTATCAGCTAAGGTTTCCCATCATACCAAAACCTTTTGCAGAAAAAGAAAAATACTTGTGCATAAAGATATTCACAAGAACTTAGCAGCAAGTGTTAGAGGTGATATCCAGTACCTAGACATTTAGTCTACCTTTCTTATAGAATATACACTTTTCAGAAAATGCTTTTTCCTTATTTACATCATCATCAATCAATCAATCATAATCTTCATCTTCATCATCATCATCATCATCATCATCATCATCATCATCATCATCATCATCATTTTAGTCATTGTCTATCCTCTGTAGAATGAGTGCTTATTCCACATGTTTTCAACTTAAATGGTTATAAGCTTTATTTTGCCAATAGGGCCCACTGTACTCGCTTATGTGGTCGATCCATCTTGATCTTGATCTTTTTCATGGATGCCTTTTATCAAGCGGGGTCCATGACTGCCTTGGTCCACCTGCCGTCAGTTCTTCTTGCTATGTGACTAGCCCATTTCCATTTCAATTCTTTTACTCTTTTGATGGCATTCTACACTTTTGTTTGCTCTCTAATCCAGGTGCAGGTCTTTCTACCATGTCTTGTGATACCGAGCATGTTTCTTTACATGGGTCTTTGCATCACTGGTAGCTTTTGTATTGGTTGTGAGGTTAGTGTCCATATTTCACCAGCATATGTTAGAGCAGGTAGCACACACTAATCAAAAACTTTTATCTTCAGGGTCTGTAGAGATTGTCAGCAGTCCAGGTCATGGTGGTCCCAAAGGTGCTTTTTCAGGAGGCAACTGGTCTTTCTTGTTTTTTCTTTCGAAGTAGGAATGGGTTCCCAGAAGAAAAATTGCAGGCGACCGGAACCGTTTGTACTACTCAGGTGACCCTGGGGACACAGATAAACCTCCAAGTGCTTCAACGACCCTCCAAAAGGATGCAAATGACCAGCTGTCTGCAAGGAATATAAATCCTTCCGTTCCTCCCAATCCTGTCAGAGCTGAAGAAGCTTTTTGGATGAGAAGCAAAACATCTTCAGAACAAAAAAAAACCCAAGAAAATCCAGTTTCCTACTGAAAAAAAATCTCTTCAGGCATAGGGGGAAGTTGCTCTTGCAAATTTACATATCGTGTAAAAATTGCACCCTCTTAAAACATCTGTATCTCTTTTAATAACAACATCAACATTAAAAGATTTGCACCCCCAACCATGGCCAAATATTCTGAACTAAGTGTTGAACATCCCATGAGCTTATTGCAGAATAAAAATCAGGAGATCTTTCCTGTGCCAGAAAACTCTTTGCCATTTTGCTGCAGGCTTACAATAACTCAGATGTTCAGAAGCAGGAAATAAAAGGGGGCAGAAGGTAATGAACATCACTGCTGACATTGAAGCCATTTCTTTAAAAACCTACCAGAGGAGAGCACTGAAGGACGGCTACACTTTCAGAAATTTGCACTCCTCTTCTTCTTCTTTGAAATAGATCAGAGGTCTCCAACCTTGGCAACTTTAACA
>JANHFP010001943.1:82213-96007 GCA_032468135.1 Calamaria suluensis | reverse complement strand
AGAAGTTGTGAATGCTCCAACACTGGAAGTTTCTAAGAAGATGTTGGATAACCATTTGTCTGAAGTGATGTAGGGTTAGGGTTTCCTTCCTGGGCAGGGGGTTAGACTAGAAGATCTCCAAGGTCCCTTTCAACTCTGTTATTCTATTCTATTCTATTCTATTCTATTCAAGTGCTTAAGAGAGTAGGTTGAGCCCCTCTTCCTTGTAGCATCCCCTTGGATATTCGAATACTGCTATTCATTCCAAGAATCCTATCTTCTTAATACTAGACCAGGGGTCAGCAAACTGTGGCTCTAGAGCTGCATGTGGCTCCATCACTTAAAATATGTGTCACAACCTCCAATGTGTGACACCTGCCAGCACACGATTGATTGAGCTTTTCAACCCCTGTTAGGCCCACTATGGATAAATCCAAGGAACTTGCCTCCAGAAGTGAATGCTCCAGCCCTAGAGGTTTTTAAGAAGACAACAATTTGTTTGAAATGGTATAAGTTTTCATGCCTGAGCAGGGGATCACATGAGAAGACTTTCAAGGTCCCTTCCAACTATGTTATTCTGTTAAGAGATGGAATTCTATGTTTCTTCACTGGCCTACTGGAAAAAAATGAGGGAATGCTTGTCAATTTGAGAAGATTCTCCTCAGCAGAAAGCTGTGGACTCAGTGGGACAATGATGGGAATGAAATTTCAAAGGTTTGAAGTAGGAGAGCAGTGACTATCAGGAGCGTATGTAGAAAGGATCAAAATCTTTTTCATGAACTTATTCATCTCTTGTGCAGCACAATGTTTCAGAGATGTCTCAATTTTTATTTCCCTGCAATTTTATTTTATTACACTGTAAACTGAGAACTTTACTCATAAATATATATTTTTCAAATGAAATATAATTAACTATAGTTCTGTGAGGTCTCATTGTGTCTTAGTGGCCAAATTTTCTCTCAGGGCAGAATTATAAAGTAGAACATAAAACAGATAAAGAGTTGCAATACATATAGAATTTTTCCCCCCAAATACCAGTAGTTTCTGAATGCGTTGCTCTGTGTGCTTAAGGAAGCTCTTGGGTACTAATTATTATTTTTTCCTTACCACAAACCTAAAAAAGACCAGTTTGAACATGAGTTTCATCTCTCCATTTGCAGAAGAGTGGTGATTATAACTGCTACCTTTACCGAAAAGCTGTAAAGTTCTAAGAAAAACTGAAACACAATATCTGGTGGTAGTTATAACCACAATAGTCCATAGAAAAATTGCTATTACGTACTCCCAGGATCATTTTCCAAGCAGTAAGCACTTCAAGACTAGATGTATTTTGCCAAGAATGTGATTTCCTCTGAATTAGGTCACATATGTGAGACATCATTTATCATTTACAGACATGCATAGGTTAAGCATAAGCGGAGGCATACAGCATTAATGTTGCCACTGATTTCTGCTTTTTTTGTTGTCTATTACCAATATAATCAGAGTCATGGGACTCTTTAGACAGCAATTCATCTCTCAGTTTCTCTCTTAGTTTCTCCCAAGCATACTTAAACAATGATTGTTTTATTCTCTAATATACCTTCATCTATGTCTTTTTGGCTCATACAGGTACTCCTTGATTTACAACTATAATGGAGTTTCTGTTGCTGAGACATTTGTTAAGTGAGTCTTGCTCCATTTTATGAGCATGCCATGGTTGATAAGTGAATCACTGCAGTGGTTGCCATGGTTGCTAAGTGAATGCCATGGTTGCTAAGTGAATCACCGCAGTTGTTAAGCTAGTAACATGTGTCAGGGTTCCAACTGATTCCCTAATTAAATCATGAGAGCCTCGAGCCAAGCTTCAAAAGAAATCCAGTTATTTATTAGGAACTTCATGTCGGCACATTCCAAGTGAAGCCAACTCTGACCTCACTTAATTCGCGCCCCAGCTCTGACCCTGTTTCCCCCTCCCCCCAATTTGTGTCATCAGCCATAGTCCCCAACGAAGTGGTTTCATGGGATGTAGAGTCCCTCCCTCTGGCCACTGTGGGTATCAGTGGAGTTGGCCTTGACATAGAGATGGCTGGAATGTGCTTTTGTTTTGACTGAAGTGTGATTCCCTCACTACAGCTGCAAGGCTTGGTTCCCCATCCCCCTGCCTATGGCAACTCCAGAACAGGTCAGGAATGCTTCACGAGTTGACAACATGGTTGTTAAGTGAATCTGGCTTCCCCATTGTCAACATTGGAAGTTGTAAAAAGGAATCAAATGACCATGGAACACTGCAACCATCATAAATATGAATCAGTTGCCAAGCATCTGAATTTCGATCAGATGACCATGGGGATGCTACAAAGATGGTAAGTGTGGAAAATGGTCGTAAGTGAGTTTTCAGTGCCATTGTAACTCTGAATGGTCACTAAATGAACTGTTGTCAGTCAAGGACTACTTTATTAGCTCCAGCAGTGTTAGGACAGGTAACAAGTGCAAAGGGGTGGGATTTCCAGGACATTGTCACAAACACCATCTTGATATTTTTGACCTCCTACCAATGGGAGCTACTCTTTAGCTGCCACCAAAGCTCATGCTAGTGGGATAACAACAATTGTCCACCAAATCTTCAACATCCTTGTCACAGTACAAGCTACACTAACAGTCTATTTTTTAAAAATGAAAGGATCATAAAAAATCACGACTCTGGAGAGAGTGCAGAGAAGAGCAACAAAGATGACTAAAACATATAAAGAACGGTTGCAGGAACTGGGTATGTCTAGTTTAATGAAGAGAAGGACTAGGGATGACATGATGGCAGTGTTCCAATGTTTTTCAATGCTAGCCACTAGGCAATTGTTACTAAGGAGCAGAACATTCACAGCTATGCTCTATTTGTCAGCTTCTAGGATGCATGTCATTACCCATTGTGAGGAGAAAATGCTTGACTAATGACCATATTCAGGATTGTTCTAGCGGTAGTAGTGGTGGTAGGAAGGAGAGATTGACCTTTACTTGACCTTCATAAAGTGATCTACAGGTTTCTGAGCATGAGTAAGATCTATTTATACCAAGGTCACATTTTTTTGTTTTTAAAAAATTCCAGACAGAACTTTGATCACAGCAAAATGGCCTTTTGAATGATTCATCACGAACACAGGCAATAATTCATGATCATGCTATCTGCCATTCATGTTATGATAGTCTAAGTGATACTATAGTTCAGTATCCTGACATAACAGTCATCCTGGCTTGACGGTTTCCCATAAGTAGGCTTATAATGAATAACAACGCTGGACTAAAGTTATCAGCAAATCAACTGTTTAACCAAGTTTAAATAGCATGTACACAAACAGTTAAGAATGACATTAAAGCTTTTGGTATATTGATGTTGGAAATGTATAATGGATGAGCCATGGATGAAAAGCCAATTATATTAGAACTCATTTTAATCTCCCATGTTGCATTTCATGAGGAAATGTAAGTACGTTTAACCATAAATCATGATTAATTGAGCTTTTCTATAAAGCTGGCACTATCTGACAGTACAGCAATGTGTACTGTGTCCGCCCTGGTTTTTTTTTCCTGTAATAATAAAAGCATCTAAATTCTATTTTATTAGTATTTAAATGGCCATTGTTTACAAACATATGGCAAAATTATTACTGCAAAGGGGGGGGGGAAATCACTCACAGTTTTGCTGCACATTATTTTATGACATTAATATTGTTTCTCTGCAAACAAAAGACTCATTTCCATATCAGAGGAAGAGGAATAAATATTAGTTGACAATCTGTACCTTAGAATTAATGGAAATAAAATAAAGACATGAAATACCCTTCGAGCGCAATAACTATCACTGGCTTCATAACATCATAAATTACCAATGGAAGCTGCGTAAAATATGCTGCCACAGCTATCAGAGAAATCATTACAATAATAAACTACAAGCCAGACAAATAAGAGCAGCCCAAAAGACATGTTGCTGTGGAGTGTTTTTGTTCCAGGTTCCGGATCTCAATGCCGTTTTTCAAATATATTCCATCTCATTCCATCTCTCGCCTCTCAATAGGGAGCCTTTTGTCTGGCTGCTGAACAAAGCCCACGGAATATTTCCCCATTTGTACTGTTCAAAATGCTGGATTTTCAGTAAGGTGCGCAGCTCCTCCTGAACTATGAACAGGTTGAAGCTATTGGATTAGTATATCAAGTATCTGTGCTTAAGCTGACGTAAAACTTGGCATCCTTTTGTACCAATTACATAGAGGAAAGCCGCTATACAGGGGGAAATAAAAATTCAGGGTTTTTAATATGGACTTTCCAAAACTAGAGGGAAGTGTGTGTGTAAGGGGGTGTTTATCCAACAACTCCAAACCACTCGAGTTTGGTGACAGCTGGTAGGACTGGTTAGGTGAAAAACAGCACAGGAATAGGAATTATAGAAAGAGGTGCTAAGAGGGAATCGTATGTGGAGCCAATTAAATCTAATTACTGATCTTTCTTGCTGGAAACAACAAAAAAAATGCTTAAACACAATCCAACTGCATAATATTTAATTAAGCAGATGGATAATTCTTCCTAACAGAGGTTCAAAAGAACCAGATACTGTTACTTTATTTTCTCCACTAGAGATGGAAATTATGCGGGTTTCACCCCTTCCCCAAACCTGAGATCAGGGTAGTTTTGTTATTGTTTTTGCAAGCTGTTATCAGGCACTTTCTGAAAGAAAAAAAACACATCAATTTTTTTAAAGAAAACCTAAACATAAATAAAGTAAAAAAAAAGCTTAAGCTTAGAAAGGTAGTTGGAGTAAATTTGGCATAAGCTAATATTTAATCTGTTGAAATGTTTTTATTCAGCAGCTGAGCAAGGTAATTGCCAGAAAAATAAAGTGTAAGCATGTGATAAAATAAGACTGTGCCTTGACTGCTACAATCCCTGACCAAAAGAGAGAATCAAGGCAATTTGGGGTAATTTTCAGTTCAGTCAAGGCAGAATGAATTGCTTTACTTTGTCCTGGCTTTAACTGAAAACCATGTTATGAACCTCCTTTGCTACTGTCATGCCTCTGTCAGCATCCAACTCGGAAGAAGAGGAACAGCTGGCAGAGAGCAATGTGTTGGAGGCAGGGACTGCAGACGAAGGTGAGAAAGGGCAGGGCCAGGCTGGGCCAAGTGGGGTGGAGGCAGACCCAGAGAGGAGTTGGGATGAGGAACCAAGCCCACCTCCTCTTTATCCTCCTAGGCAGCGTAATCAGGAAAGAAGGAGGCTGCAGAAAAAGACTACTTGGGAGAAAATGATTGATGGGACACAGCTGTGTCAGTTGGTTTATAAGCAAGTATTTTGCAAAGTGGATTATGGGTTAACGGTCATGGTTTGTGGCATTCTTGTTTCCCTGCCAGGTTTATTGCAATTAGCAGTAAAATAATTTTGTTTATCTCCAGTGTGATTTCATTGTGTCTGCAGCCAGCCAAATCAAGGTTTGTGTATCATCTTCTTCATACCAAAGAAAAAACAACAACCTTATCAGAGACTTTGGGGGAGCTGGGGTTTGATGTTTAATAAACACTACTGTTAAGAACTGAATTGCGTTCCTTTCCATAATTCATGCTGGGTCATCACAGCTACCCTGTTTTCCCCAAAATAAGACATCCCCTGATAATAAGCCCAATCCAGTTTTTGAGCGCCTGCATTAAAATAAGCCTCCCCCTAAAAATAAGCCCTCCCTGAAAATATTTAAACACAGAGCTGGAAATCAGGTAAGATGGCAAGAAGAGTCCCATCATGCTCCATTCACCCCAAAATAATAAGACCTCCCCAAAAATAAGTCCAAGTGCTTATTTCAGGGTTCAAAACAAAATATGGCAGGGTCTTATTTTTGGGGAAACGCAGTACATAATTTAAGAATTTTCCCAGTGCCAAATAGGACTTTTTTAAATGGACTTTTGGTGGTTACTTTTGCAAAACGATTTAGTGAAAACAAGAATAAGTGGGAACTTTAGAGACTCTTACTTGTCAAAGTCTGTCTTCAGATCAGGACAACCTTTATGGCTATGCTACCATCATTTTTCAATATCCTGGACATACAACAATTAATTGAGAACCATTTATTTCAGGGGTGTCAAACCCGCAGCATCACATTGTTGTGTGACGTTTTTCCCCTCTTTGCTAAACCGGAGGTGGGCATGGCTAGTGCGTGATGCATCTGGCCTGCAGGCCATGAGTTTAACATCCCTAATGTATTTGGTCATACACTGTCATCATATGTCCCATTTCTCATTCAAGGAAGAAGGACATGGATGGATGGATGGATGGATGGATGGATGGATGGGTAGAATGAATGTCAGGCATAGCATTTAAGGTGTCTTTGTTTAACCTTGGATTTTTTAATAGTGATTAGCAAACAGAAGATTAGTTACAAATTAGGCAACAGTACAGGAAAATCAGCTGCTTAGCTGTAATTGGTATCAGAGATACTAACCCTTTTAGATAAAAAGAAACTAAGCAGTTGAACTATGGGGAAATGGAGGTGATGGCTAGATTGTAAGTACACACCATAAAATCAAATCATTTTTGAATCTTCTCCAAGTCTTGGTGATTTATTCAGACACATTTGTTCAGTTTTCTTGGATTGCTATAGCAACTTTGCATCAAATTTGCCCAAGAGCGGTTCGAGTAAATAATAGAATTCTGACAGCAGTTGAAGATTGTTCAGTAAGGTTCTTCCACTCTTTAAAAACTGAACAGTCATCACCGCTTTAGGTGGCAAGGTTGCTCACCACAAAGAAGCCTGTACCTGGATGAACTATAGATGAACTATAGAAATATGAGTCCAACTAGTCCAAGGTCTAAATTTCTCCACAATTGTATCATTTCAGCCTTATACACAAGGGTGGGGAGCAAATGTCAAAAGATGCATCTTAATGTCCCCCTTTTTTTCACCTGCGTTAAGTAAGGGCACACAAATAGGTTGCTGTTCTTGTTTTATCGTTTTGATGAAATTGTGGCTTTGCTGCAGATGCTTTTGGCCTTACAGACAATTTTATCAATTTTCCTCATTATGGTGCTTTCAGTTGGTTTGCACTAAAACTCACAGTATCAAAAACCAGCATGGTAGTTTAGGAATTAATGATCATGGTGCTTAGGAATTAAGGCAACACCTTTAAAGTTTATCAATTTTAGAGGACTGCTGTATTCTAATAGAAAATCGTTCTCATAAATCATGGGTGTCTAAACTAGGCAACTTTAAGACTTGTGGACTATGCTGACTGGAGAATTCTGGACGTTGAAGTCCACAAGTCTTAAAGTTGCCAAGTTTGGACACCCCTGTCATAAGTAAAATAGACTTACAAAAAAAGGGGGGAATTGTTTGGCTGATGGACTGGACAGGAACTAAAGAGGCAAGGCAATTCAGCAAGGATTCAATTTGTTTAGTTGCCATATGGAATACTGAATAATTGTCAGGGACAACATTCCATACTACAACATTTTGATCTGCCGTGCCTGTAGAAATGCTCTCAAATAGGAGATTTAAATGTCTCGCTTGTTAGGGCTTTTGTCTTTCTATTCCTCTAGTAGAAGAAAAGCAATTATCTGTTTCTCAAATGGATCTTTCACCCCTAAAGTTTTCTTTACATAACAGGACTGTGAACTGTGTTTTACAAATATTCTCTAACAATCAATACAGAGAGATCCTTTTTCATGAAAGATTCTTTTACTCATATAAACTTAAATTGGCAGCTTCTCCTTAGCCAGACCATAATCAGGATTTAGGACAGAGTTGAAGGGATTTGACGGAACTACCTAACAGCCATTTTTTAAGTAGCCATCCATCGTCATGTTAAATTTATTCACTTTAGCTCTGGACTAAAAATGCCTAATTTAAAAACATTTTTTTTACTGATCTAGGCATACTTGGAAATTCACTGAATTATCCTCTCCTTCCAATAATTGTTTTAAATAAACTAGTTTGTATATAATTTGCAGCCACATATTATTTCAACACACATATATGGACATTTCTATTATTTCTCTTTATCTGTTGAAGAATATAAACTTTTTGAAGTGGACTTGAAAACAAGGAGTTATATTTGTGTAATCATAGAAGAGATTAACCTGATCAATTTGGAGATACTTGAGTACTTTTCATTTCTGATTAGTTTCTCTCTCTGAAATGTTAATTGATCTCCCTGCTTATCAGCACTATGCATTTGATCAAGAAGCTTTTTTGCTTAGTATCTTCTTTTGATCTGGGTAAATGCTCTCAGTTGTGTCTTACAAATCCTTTAATAGGGTTGCTGTTATCTTTGTACATTGGGAAGCTAGGCAGCTTTCAGCTTTCAGCAATCACTGATGTTGGGTCTTACCTAACAGGCCACTGCAAATCAGGCACAATCTAATTTGAATCATCAATTTGACCAGAAAACCTGATTTGAATTTTTTTTTAAATCTATCAAGTTTGTTTGGGACATTCAGACAGAATTGTCAGGTTGAATTGCTTCCCTTCAGATTTCTAAATCAATGTTTTTAAAAAGCCATTTCTGTGCAGGTAAGCATCTAATTTGTCCTAATTGATTTGGAGGTATCCCATTCATTTTGACTTTCAAGTTTGATTAGCTGATTTGATTTGGAAGTTTGATTGAATTGTCTTTGCGGTAGAAGCTCCAGCTTTTTTCCTTTGCAACATGGGCAACACACTCACACAAGAAATAGGAATTTGACTGCTCAGTTTTATCTGACTTTTTGACTTCATTGATATTCCCATCTAGTGCTCCTATTCTAACTAGTTCAGGAATAATATAATAATATAATATAATAATATACAATAATATCTGTTATATGACAACACCTGAATATACACCAGTCATGTTCACACAGCCATGAAACACTTGTTTGGGCATGATTGGCAGTCCACATCTACAGAAGGGACAAAGTTATGTGTAATCACACAACCGTTTCACATGATTATTGAATGCATGGAGAAGATTGTGTGAACTACTCATGGCCAGTGAGTTCATGTAACATTTCGCAACCTAATTCATTTTGAAATATTTGAGAAATGGCATTCTTAAGCTGGATCTATTAATCTATTTCAATGACCAACGTTGAAGTTGTGAGATTTTCCTCATATATACTTTTAACCAGTGGTAAAATTCATTTATTTTTTTTTGGCTACAGGTTCTGTGGATGGGGCTTGGTGGGCATGGCAGGGGAAGGATACTGCAAAATCTCCATTCTCACCCCACTCTGGGGTCAGCCAGAGATGGTATTTGTCAGTTCTCCAAAATACTCAAACTTTCTGCTACCGGTTCTCTAGAACCTGTCACAACCTTCTGAATTTCACCCCTGCTTTTAACTCAAGGGAACATATAGCATCAGTTGAAGCATATGTTTGTTCATTTATATACTGTCTTTATTATTTTTTGTAAATATCTCAAGGCGGTGAACATATCTAAAACTCCTTCTTTCCCTACTTTTAACACAACAATCCTGTGAGATGAATTTGATTAAAAGAATACAACTGGCCCAAAATCATCCAGCCAAGTTTCATGCCTAAGGAGAACTGAAACTCATTGTCTCCTTGTGTCTAGCCTGGTACTTTAAACCCTAGACTAGTGATGGCTAACATTTTTGCCATTGTGTGCCAAAAGTGGGGGGTGCCCAGAGGGTTTAATTTAATTTAATTTAATTTAATTTATTAAATTTCTATACCGCCCCTCTCCTCGTGGACTTGGGGCGGTGTACAGCCATGATCAAACATAAAATGTATAATCCACAAAAGTTAAAATAACATATTAAATCATTCAATGGCTCTAAAAATCACCTATAAAATACTTTTTAAAATTAACCTAAANNNAATGGGGCGATGGTAAGCCCCTCTCTCCGTCCTTAGATGACCAGTCAAATGGGGAGCCAATAGATGAACTTTTCCTGAAGGGGAGGGCTCTTCCTGGAGGGGAGGGCTCCCTCTCTTTTTCTCCCCAACTCCATCCGTCCGCTCATGTCCTCTCACCATCGGCTGCAGGAACCTCCGATGCCCCCCTCTCACCAGGGGCGGCAGTAGCCACAATGGAACGACCAGCCACAGCCAAAGGATCATAGCGTCAGGATGGAGCACCAGCGTCAGCGTCAGCATCCTCTCTCCAGCTCCCCTCGCCACTCCTCCTCTCACCAAGGAGCAGCTGCAGCGGCTGGAGACGCTCAGGTCAGGAGAGGGGGGCCAATGGCTAGGCTTTCCCCCTGTCCTGCTGTCTCTCCATTGTCTTTTCTTCGTCTCCTCAGCGACCCCCGACACCCCTCCTCTCACCAAGGGGCGGCGGCGGCAGCCAGAGACGTTCAAGCCAGGAGAGGTGAGCCGATGGCCAAGCCTTCCCCCTCTCCCGCCGTCTCCCCGACATTTGCATGCCTACACCCATAATTCAATTCATTTCATCCTCCCTAGAAAGGCTCTGAAGCCTGGGGAGAGTGAAAAACAGGCCTTCCCCACATCCCCAGGTCCTCCAGAGGCTGGAAGCAGCCTCTTTCCCAATTTCTGGTGGGCCCAGAAGGCTGAAAAATCAGCTGGCCAGTGCCCGCATGAACATCAGAGCTGAACTAGGGCAACACTCATGTGCCCACTGATATGACTCTGCATGCCATCCATGACACCCATGCCATAGGTTCGCCATCATGGTCCTAGACCAAACTAGTTGTCTTTACTCTGCTAAAGTTTATGCCCTAATAATTATCTATATCTTTAAAAGGCCACATCAAATAATGCTTTATATTGTTGTTGTTGTAGTTGTTGCTGTTGCTGTTGTTATAACAACATCAGTGTTCGTTTATCTTACCCAGAGAACTACATTTGGAAAACCTATTTATATTTTGACAAAGTAGAGGCAATTCGAATTGGAGGCAGGGATTTACTGTATGTTCTGTATCTGTAATGAAACAATTGGCTTTCTACATTTTTTCATAAGCCAAATTTCCAAATGGAATGCTCACATTTTAGAATTAGTCATGGATCCAGCCCTATTTTTTAAAATAATTTTACAGGGTGTAGAAATTGGACTCACTGTAGTTTGAAGATGCATGAAGCATTATTAAATAAATGCATCTTGCCTCTGACCACTTTATGTTTAATCAAATTTGGTACATGTTATGCAAACACAAACATGCATGCTGTTTGGCTAAGACAGGCCACTCCCTGAAGACAGAGTCAAGTAAATATGTTTATTTGATTTCAGCCTAGTCAGTGGAAAAAAACCACAGTTATAATAATTGAAAGAGAAAGCAATTGAGTTATTCTCCAAATATCATTGTTAGAAACAGTGCATGGAAACACATGGTGACTCTGTGCAACTTGGCAAGCCATCAGTAGACTTAGTTTACTTAGGCAGACACAAGGAATGTTTATTCATGACCTAAACCAAAGAAACATTCCATGAACTTTACAGAAAAACGCCTTGCACTTGTCACTAGTATTGAAAAAACATTAGCCATGGACTAATGTGGCCCAGTGGCTAAGACACTGAGCTTGTCGATTGAAAGGTCAGCAGTTCAAATCCCTAGTGCTGCATGGGGTGAGCTCCTGTTACTTCTCCTAGCTTCTGCCAGTTCATGCTTTCGAACTGCCTAGCATAAAAAAATGCAAGTAGAAAAATAGGGACCGCCTTTGGTAGGAAGGTAACAGCGTTCTGTGTGCCTTTGGCATTTAGTCATGCTGGCCACATGACCACGGAGACGTCTTCAGACAATGTTGGCTCTTCAGCTTTGAAACGGAGATGAGCATCACCCCCTAGATTCAGAAACTACTAGCACATGTGTGTGTGAAGGGAACATTTACCTTTACTTTACCTTTACGTGCCATTTGCCCATCGGTGCCTAATTGTATTCACTGCAGGAACAAACTGAAGGAAGTGATGCTGGGAAGGATGAGCCTGAAAAAAAAATCATATGCTTGGGATCATCTGCCTGGCTGCACGTTTTAAAAATACTAATTGAAATGCTTTGGGCTCATCCAAGGGAGATGATGCCATCAGTTTGACCGGGTTGACTGTCCGAACTCTCTGAGGGGAAAAGGAGAAGCAGCAACCCTGAAACAAGGATGCATTCGAGAGAATTATATTGCATCTGATTGGAAACATACCTCGTTGTTTGTGTGTCCCAGGCATCGGGTGCTTAGCAGCTGCAGTAATATCAATGGGCAATTGAAACCGACCCTCATTAGATTAGTGTTGAGCTTATTGCTTGTGCCAGTCTCATTATTATTGGTAAGTAAACTGGCAGATTGTCAGGATGCCTCGTGGCAAGATGAGCTTTTGCAGCTTTTTGTTTGCGCTTATCATAAACAATGAAGTTAATGCAATCCCTTGGGCACAGCCACGTCTCAGATGTTTTTTGCAAGTAGCAATCAGCTTGCTGGAGTAAACAACTTCTTATTTTAAGAAGCAATATTAATTAATTAAAGCAGGAGGCAGGAGGCTGGGAAAGAGAGAGCAAGCGGGGCGAGAGCACCTGTTAATTATTTCCTGTCACCTGCCCCAGTGAAGCCCGCCAGTCGGAGAACGTTTTGGGGGTGCCTTCAGCACGCTCCGCCTGTCAGCCAAGCCAATTGTCAACTGGAGCTTGCAAGAGCTGACAACTTTTGACAGGGCACAACTAGATGTCACATCTCGTTCTGATGTGGGTGGGTGTGCTTGTGTATACTGCTTTGATTGTCAGGAGAACACTTGATGATTACCCAAACTGTTTTTGCTTCTCAGCTACATGTCCAGTTCGCATTGAGTTAAAGATGAAACCACGGGCTCTATTAAAGGACTAGCTGTTCTCTCACCCAAGTCTTCTGTTTTCACAGCTGAAAGGAAGCAGAGGCTGAACAGACGGTTCTGATTATTTAAGTCGGCCCGGATGATATAGGAATTTATGTTTTCACTACTTTGGGCGTTTTCACCCTTACACAGATATAGTAGGACTCAGAGGTGGGTTTCAGCAGGTTCTTATTAGTTCTGGAGAACCCATAGCGGAAATTTTGAGTAGTTTGGAGAAACGGTAGTAAAAATTCTGACTGGCCCCGGCCCCATCTATTCTCTGCCTTCCAAGTCCTGGCTGATCAAGAGGAAATGGGGATTTTGCAGTAACCTTCCACTGAAGTAGGGTGGGAACGAAGAGTTTACAATATCCTTCCCCTGCCAGTCCCACCAAGCCATGTCATGCCCACCAATCCACTCCCACAGAACTGGTAGTAAAAAAAATTGAAACCCACCACTGGTAGGAATTGTTCTTCTTAGCCATCAGTCAGTCTGCTTTCAGACTGGTAACTGAGTATGTATTTCTGCTCACTTTTGCTTGCACTACTACCAAACATCAAATTACTTAACATCAAATTAAGATGATAGCACAGTGGTTAGAATGCAGCATGGCAGGCTAACACTGCTGATTGCCATGAATTCGATCCTGGCTGCTCAAGGTTGATTCAGCCTTTCATCCCTCTGAGATCATACAGAAGGTTTCAAATATGTAGTTTTCTTTTCTGTGAATTATTCTCTAGATTTGCCTATCTTGTACCAGTATCTTGTAACTATCTTGTACCAGTCCTACATCAATAAGCCATGGCAGAGATATCTGGAAAATCAATTCTTCCTTCCCAGGTAACATACATCAAAAGGATGGGATAGTGTTTGCCAAACGATAAAAATAATTGGTCTTAGTAGAGAAAATAAATGTGATGTAAAATCAAGTATGACTGTTCCAGTTGAAGTTTCAATCTAGTCATGTTTTTTGGGTTTTCTTTGGTGAATTACATATTAGGTAATATATATATATATATATACCGCAGCTGCATCACTCGCCACTTCAACC
>JANHFP010001942.1:111743-121849 GCA_032468135.1 Calamaria suluensis | reverse complement strand
TGTTTTAAGATTAGCAGAATGTTTCATTTTCATTTTCTTTCTAAACTGACCTTGAATCTACCTCTTCAAACTACAAGTAAAAGATATAATGTATGTGGCAATATAAACTCAGATAAAAACCCGATCTCTCCAAATTTCCAACAAGTTTTTTTCCAACTGGTTGGAAATTTGAGTGAGTATGGACATAAATAGAAAGCAAAGAGCAATATAAATGTAACTTGTCTCATTACACAAAACCAACCTTAAGAAGCCAGTTTTATGGTTATAAAACTAAAGCAGACCTTTTAAATGAACTATGCATCTTGATATCTTTATATTAAGTTTGCATTTTGCTTAAAGGATAATTTCTCTCACTCTGTGATCTCTTCAGCATAACATAAGGTCTTGAAATTATCAGCTATTAGATAGAGAAGCATTTTTTTCTGATTTGTAGATGCTAAGGTGAAGTACTGGAACAGTTAATTTTTCCTTTCCAATTTGTTTTACGTCATACTGATTAAATTTTCTGCCAGCTAAAGTAACAAGCAAAAAGAGGATAACATAAAGTTTTGTAAAAGTGTTTGGTTCGGGTAATCACTTGAGAACCCTGAAATGTAATTCAAGAAAGCCAAAAACAGAATAGAGGAAAATATATTAAAAGCCTTAAAATACGTAGATTTTATTCTTTGCTGTCACACTTTAAACCAAGGGGTTTTAAATTCTTACAGGATGCAGAACCTGTTCATTTAAAAAAAATGGAATGCCTAATTTAAGGGGGTGAGGCTTCTGACTTTCTCCATTAGAAACTAAAAAAATCCTCCTTTACTCCAAAGTTGATTTCATAAGGAGGGTTGCTGTGGAACAGGAATAATTTGGCAATCAAAAAGGTCAATTTTCAAAACTTTCTATATCCAAAAGAATTCTTTTATAAATGTCAAAACAAAGACTAATGTTTTTGTTTGGCTTAGGAAATCATGCTGATATAAAACACAACTTCTGTTGAAATGTTTGGGAAAGCAAGTTTACAATACGATATAAACGTGCCAATTTATTTACTCATTATTTCTTTTGACTGAAATTCAGAATCAAGATCCTTTTCTGAGACCTTCCTCTCACAGTTATTAACGAGCAATAGCTGTTTTTCTATAATGTAGAGGATGACCTCAGAAAAGGGACACATTACTATCCTTTTTAAAAACAATTAAGTGAAGCAGAAGATAATATTAGTCATAAATACAACGAATTTATACAAATAAAAACGAAAGCTACAAAATACACATAATTTACCTACATATATACCCAGATAAAGGTTTCACCCCTATGAAAGGGCAGAGAAACACTATGTTAAAACATCTGCGTTCATTTCTCAACTCCTTCTCTTAGAGTTGAACTACTATTGCAATGCACTTCTGGAGAATTTCTGATATAAAAATAAAACTCCCACAAACAATCATCTACAAGGTTACACTATATGTCACACGATCTTGCTCTGGATTCCAAGTCATCCAATATGAATTAAAGAAATCTATCTTTTCTCTGTAGCATTTCCCAAACCAATGAACCGCCCTATGATTTTCGTCCCTTTCTCTCTTTATTTACATCTACGTGCCCCACTCCAGCAAATAAAACAACACATTCATCTGTTTCCTAATTAAATGATAGGATATTTTACTGATGAGTTCACCAAGATATTCATTTGTTATATAAACTAGGGCAATGTCACAGTCAGCTACATTTTCTGTGCTGTTAATCTAGAATAAAGTAGTAGGCAATTATATCCAGTTATGCAGAACTTAATTTCAGCATGAGACATGCAAAACATAGTTGTGTAAGTATTAACTTGGGCTAGAATTCAATTTTAAAAATTACTCCCATAATTTTAATTACTTTAATTACATAATTTAAATAAAACAACCAGTTGGTTGTTTTTAAAAATTTAAAATTGTTCTAATAATTTTAATTACTTTAAAATTAATTACTTTAAAATAACTTTAAAACTGCTTGGAGGTGCTAGGTGTTGGGGGAGGGGGTCAGATCAATTTAAATTTAAATTGTTATTATTACTTTAAACTATAAAAGGTAAAGGTATCCCTCGCACATATGTGCTAAATGCTGACAAAAGTTCCAAAGAAAAACAACAACACTGATTCTGCCTAAATTCCGCAAAACCTCTTGTATGTTTAATAAATTTTGCACTGTTTCCTGATTCACAAATAAAGCAGTGAAGGCCACGAAGCTTTTTCCATTGAAGTACATAAAGGGCAAGACAAGAAACAATGGATGGAAAGTAATCAAGGAGAGAAGCAATCTAGAATTAAGGAGAAACTTCCTAAGTGAGAACATTAAACTGGTAGAACTTGCCGTCAGAAGCTGTGGGTGCTTCATCATTGGAGGTTTTAAGAAAAGACTGGATAGTCACTTGTCTGAAATGCAGGGGTGGAATTCTACCGGCTCGGACCGGTTCAGGTGAACTGGTTGTTATTATTCTATCCAGTTCGCCGAACCGGTAAAACAGAGTACTACCTGGCCCCGCCCCTTCCCACCCGGCCAGTCATCTTACCTACTCATCCATTTCTGCTTGCTTGCCTGCCGGGCTTCCAGAGGAATCACACCACTGGCTAGCTCCCCCCGTTCCTTCTCCTTCCTGCCTAGTCATTCTTCATCTCGCCCACTCGCCGCTCCATTCCTAATTTGACTTCTCCCGCCATAACATCACTGCCTGCCTTCGCTATTGCTAGAATGGTCCTGCTGGAAGGACAGTTGCCCCACTGGTCAGGAGGCTGCTCACCACCCTGGCCAGTGTCAGACGAGAGGGAGGCAAAAACGTTCAGCCAATTCTTCTCCTCCTCGGCCTCAACCAAACAAGTACCTCATGGAGCTGGGATCTTCTGCAAGGAGACAGTGCATGGGCATGCAGCATCTTCTCGCAGAAGATCCCAGTGCTGTGAGATGTGTGCATGTTCTCTTTGTGTTTCAGGCCAAGAAGGAGATGACTTGGCCAAACTTTTCCTACCTTGGGGGCTGCTTTTAAGTAGCAAGGACAGGCTGCAGCAGCTGCCTTCTGAATAGCTTCAGCCGGCCCGAAGAACAGGGCAGTGACAGCGGCAATGGGCCAGGAGAATGGTAGGACACATCAGGACAATGCTGGTCTGAAGCTCGTCAGCAGGCCATCTTCCTGGCCAAGTTTGCAAGTGAGCCTCACTGGCACTGGCAGGCAGTGGGGTGCGCAGCTGCCGGAAGTCCCATCACCACCGTCCTGTTCTTCGGCCACATACCCCTTTGCCTGTTGGTGCCAGTGCCACTCACAGCCAAATCTGGCAAGGAGGATAGCCTGCTGACGAGCTTCAGGCCGGCATTGGCCTGACATGTCCCACCATTCTCCTGGCCCATTGCCTTCCAGAGGAATCGCACCACCGGCAGGCTCCCCCCTTCCTGCCCCTTCCTGCCCAGTCTTTCCTCATCTCGCCCACTCACCGCTCCATTCCTAACTTGACTTCTCCCACCATAACATCACTGCCTGACTTCGCTACTGCTGCCTGACTTCTTCGCCCACTCACCCTTCCAGCCTGACTTTGCTATTGCTAGAACAGCCCTTCTGGGAGGACACTTGCCCCACTGGTCACGAGGCTGCTCACCTCCCTGGCCAGTGTCAGAAGAGAGGGAGGCAAAAATGTTCAGCCAATTCTTCTCCTCCTTCTCGGCCTCAACCAAACAGGTACCTCATGGCGCCGGGATCTTCTGCAAGGAGACAGTACATGGGCACGCACCAGCTTCTCGAAGAAGGTCCTGGTCCATTGCTGCCGTTACCGCCCTGTTCTTTGGGCTGGCCAAAGCTGCTCAGAAGGCAGCTGCCACAGCCGGTCCTTACTAGTTAAAGGCAGCTTCCAAGGCAGAAAAAATTCAACTAGACTAGATATTTACTGCTACTTCTTTTACTGGCATATACTTTTGGAAAAAAAGTTGGAGAGGATGACTCATAGTCATTCAGCCCTCTCCAGAAACTTGAACACCTTGGGTATGCATAAAGGAATAGGAACAAAAGAATAATAGGGCCTATTTTGTTGTAAGTGTTTAAATACCTAACTCCCATTTTACACAGTGGGAACACCGAATTGTACAGCTCTTGGAGGGTGAAATCTTTGTCTCTAGCTTATCTCCAATTTGGCTTTTTGCAATTAAATCCAAATAACACAGTAACTATTATATGTAATATTATGCAAGCCACTGAAAAGTCAAGTGAAATATCACAAAAGCTATAACCTGTAGTTAACTGTTTAAATATTGCAGTTAAAGTATTCCCTATTAAAATAAAGGGCAATGTGTAAAATAAACTCAACGGCATCATTTACACGATCTCCATTAAAATACCTCCACATCTTTTGGACCTCTGCATGATTCTACAAGAATAAATAAATCCAGCTGCTTTAAGAGCCACATGCCAGGTAATGAGCAGATTTCCGAAAATAGTAAGCCGAAGGAAATACGCCATAAGACACGAAAAAGGAAATGCAGCTAAATCTGGCTTGCCGTTCATTATTCCTCTCCATACCTTTCAGCCTTGCTCCTGCCCTGTCTGTGCACCACTTCATACACTGCCTTTATTCTTTAACTTTCTCGCCACCCTTTTTCTGAGAATCTCATTATCTCCATCCAACCGTGACTTCCTTGGTTTCCCCCTCTTCCTCGCTCGTTCTTTCCTCCTTCAGATATTTGATTTGTGATTCAGGCTTCATTCGTTCATTCTTTCTCCGTGACTAAGTCACCTAAACACTCTGATATTAACTCCACCACCTATGCATTCCTGATCCTATCCACTCCCACTTCCTTAAGTGCCCTCTTTCTGCTGCATTCGACTGCATCGCTTTAAAAAAAAAAAGATTACATCTCCATCAAAATCACAGTGCATTTTCTCTCCTTCTTTTAACCTTAATAGCGCCTTGCTCTCTTTGACTACCATGCATCCTTTGCAACTATTTTTTTTCTATATAAATCACACAAGATCTCCACTCATTTGTTGCAACAATATTGTACAGGTCTTTTTCTTTTTCATTCTCAACACTTCATCATTCCATCAAGCCTCCTTTTTCTCTTTTCATTAGGCACACTTCTGAGGCATTCCCTAACGTAATTATTTTTTACTCTCTCTGAAGCAGCTGCCTGTTTTTTTTTCTTTCCACTTTCCATTTATTCTTCTGGGAAATTATTCTATATTCTTCTGTTCCACACAGGATTCTTCTGCTTTCTTCCTTAGTTTCTTTTCACTTCTTTTTCATCCGTGTTTTTTTTCCCTAGATCCAATCTTGATATTATGAGATAATGCACTGTCCAGGATTCGGAACCTCTTATATCCTTTACTAATTATCTCAGCCTTTCATTGTAAACAAAGAAATCAGCATGATTTTTGTTCATTCCTTTCCCACTTGTAAACACCACATGCTTGAAACATGTTTTCTTCTAAGCAGATATTTAAAAAACCAGTTACTACTGCATTTATTCTTGGGACTCTGGATGTCTCGTTATTTTCTGTACATTTCATCTCATTCCTGCCACTCATTTCATCTACTCTGAATGTCATTCACTCCGAATGTTACACAATTCCCCCCCCCCCAAACAAAACAAATCTCCATATCACTCACCAACCAATGTCTTCCTATTTTCGTATGCATCCATAGCCACAGGAGTTGTTTGAACTGGATTCTGGGTAACCCAGAGTTGCTTGAGGATTTGAATGAGTTTCACTAGCTAAGTTTCCCTAAGGGGAAATAACTATCTAAAAGGGACTAATGGAAAGGGAAAAAGGAAGCACCATGGAATACACTCAGCCGTCCATGCCTGCCTCAATGCTGCAGGCATCCATAGCCATTTCTCTAAATATACAACAGAAAGGATGGAACGTGTTAGCTGACACTTAGTACCCCACTTTTCTTAATCAGGGGTTCCAAGAAAATAACAATAAACAGGCTCTGCAGCCTGAAATAGTTTGAAAACCCGTGACCTAGTCGACACCAATTCATACTTTCTATCATGAATTGTAGACTTCTTTTTCATAATTAATGCCACCCCTTCACTTTCCAGCGTTTACCAATTCCACTCCACAAAATCAGGCCACCTTTATTCAATCCTATTACATCCTCCCCTTCACAGTCCTAGAAAATATACAAGTATCACTGTTTCAACATGCAGGTAGTCCTCAACTGACGACCACAACTGAACCTAAATTATGTGTTGCTAAGTGAGAAATTTGTTAAGTGAGCGAGTTTTGTTCCATTTTATGACCCTTCTTGCCACATTTGTTAAGTGAATCACTGCAGTTATTAGCACGGTTGTTAAGTGAATCTGGCTTCCCCATTGACCCCAGGACACCACAACCTTCGTAAATATGAACCAGTTGGCCAGCATCCAAATGTAAATCACATTACCACGGGGATGCTTCAACAGTCATTAACTGTGAAAAATGATCATAAGTCACTTTTTTCAGTGCCGTTGTTACCTCAAATGGTTGCTAAACCAACTGTCGTAAGTCAAGGACTACCTGTATTTATCTTTTCCATCTGATGTAAAATAATGAATGTGTTCTCCTCCCTGCTAACAATCTTTTCTGTCTTTTGAAACAAGGTTGTCATTGTTTCTAAGCCCCAAACATCCAGAATTAAATGTTTTGTTCTGGTTTTCTCACTGAGTGGGTGTGAGAAAAGTGTGCCTGGTGTAATTCAAACTTTCTCTTGCAAATAGCTGTGCTATTATTCCATTTTTATTTTCATTCACTAATTGCACTGAGTTCCACCCCGTTTACAAGTTCAGCAAGAAAAACAACGTCATAATCTTTTATTAATGCTGAATCTATTTTTCCTGTATATGCTTCAACCTTCTTGATAGAAAATCCTGGCTGGGGAGAAATTTCAGCTTTTCCTGAAAAGGACAAAAAGGGGTTAAATAAATGTACAGTATTCTTGTAATTTTACAGCGATCTAGCATCCTATTTTAAGAAGCAACCACCTCCAGGCAACCGTGCAAGCACTGGCTTGCACTTTCCCAGGTGGAACACATAGGAGTTTCTGGCCCCCAAAGGATGGACAGTTGCTAATGAATGGAGAAAACTCTGCTCGTCATTCATGTCAACACATGGAAAGAAAGAGGAAGAACAACAAGATCATTGGAAGAGAGAATAAAAAGAAAGAGAAAAGCTGTGAAGCATGGGTCCCCAACCCCCACTCTGTGGCCCATTATGGGAGCTGTGGCCTATTCAGAACCAGGCTGTGCAAGAGGCGAGCTGGTGTGCAAACACACACGCAGCTCAACTTGCAGCTGAGCTCTGTGTGCATGTGCATGTGTGCCGGCCTGCTGTTTCTGTGGATTTAGCTGTGCATGCCATCCTGCTACTCACACGGCCTGGTTCCCCTCTCTCCCCGCTGCCAGGCCACCAAGAAGCATAGATCAAGCCCCACTTCTGTAAAGCATTTAACAAATCCCAAATAAGTATTTCCAAAACTAGACCACAAGTTGTTATTTCACCTCCACATTGACGGGATTTAATTGGAAAAGGAAACCTAATAGTTTTATACCCTGCATGTAATTTGCCGGAATCTCTGAAAAAGTTGCTGTCAGTCATTTTACAAGGGGCAGAAAAGAGAAAAAAATGTTCTCTGTAGGAGAATCGTATTAACCATATTTCATTTTGGAAGTTTCATTTTAAGCTATGTAGCAAAGTAAAATTACAAATTAAAATCAAAACTTAGTTTTCGACATAGTTCTGCATACTTTGTTCTGGCCCAATCCAGGTTATGGAGCACAATTCCCGGAATACCACACAAAAACCAAATGCAGTCTGAAAAAGTTTAGGTGCGTTTGTTGCAAATGGTGAAGACTAGAGAACCAAACAGACTCAAAAAACAAACAACCGCATTTTCGTGAAAAATGCCTAGTAACTCCAATGTAAAAACATGACAGACCATTTTGCAAGGACTTCCACACTGCAATTTAACTATATGGCAAAAATCCTTTTATAGCTTTATTTCTTAGAAAACTGGAAGTACTATAAACACAGCTATTTCTATAGTACTATTTGTTCAGTCACTATTGGTTGCATGCTCAGCAAAAGCAGAAGCTTAGTGGAGAGCTGTCCAGAAAATTACAATTGCTAGAAAATTTATTTGCAGTGAGAATGGGCTGCTATCCAGGTTTCTTCTCTTAAGTAGCAGCATTAGACAATATTCCCACTCAGGTAGATTTTGCCTCAGAGCAAAGAACGTCCATCTTCTGTCAATTCACTGTAATACATTGCTGTTCTCTAGAACCAATTCTGAAACGCCAACCAGATCTGCTTTAGAATCCTAGTATAAACGGGGCCCTTATAGTGCGTTACAGAAAGCCCAGTTAGTTCTAAAGAGTTCGAAAGAGACCCTGTAAAACTGAAGGCACAATGAATTAGATGCAAGTAAAATTCTGCAGCAGACAAAATCCTTCCACATTGCAACTAACACCAGAGCCCCAGGCTTATAGACTGACTTACGAGATACTACACATTTACAAGGACTTTCAACAGGATTCAAGCCACTGTGATGGGTCATAGCAGGAAAATCAGAAAAACACTTCTGCCAGATATGTTTTTGGGTTGTGTTATCCCTTTCATTTTTTGCCTGCACAGGTATGTCCATATTTGGTAGTTGCTTTGACTAATGGAATTTACAATGGATACCAAATTTCCCTTCATACAAACAGATGATAAGAACATGTATGAGCTAAGGAAGGATAGATCCAAAAGAATTAACTTCATCTGAAGTTCAGCTCTGCAACTTCAGCTAAACCTTAAGAAGAAAGGAAAAATGAGAATACTTGTTGGCAGGTCTGTGCCCAGAGGAATTGTCCATACTGAAGCATTACAGGAAGCACATCAAATAGTATTAATGCTACAGAAATTATATATATATAATGCAATCTTGCTCATCCCACAAGGATTCTAAATTTAGCTCTCTCATTTTTATAGATGCTGTATGTTCACCTTAAGAAATACTTTTGTCATGCAGCTTATAGATCAGTGGTTCTTAACCTTGTTGGAGGTACTGAACCCCACCAGTTTCATACGCACATTCACCAAACCCTTCTTTATTATATGTTTTACTATGTTGTACATATTTGTCTGACCACTTTCTTTTTTTTGCTCGGACCCCTGAGACTGACTCACTGAACCCCTAGGGTTCGATCAAACCCAGGTTAAGAACCACTGTGATAGACAAATCAAGCTTTTGACCTATAGACAAATATAGACAGATTTTGACTTCCATTGTAATTTTTATTACATCAACGGTACGAAGTGAAGTACTTGTTTACTAAAAGAGCCCAACTACATTTTGACAAGAATTCAAGAAAACGTCTTGATGAGGTTAAGGACCAGAATGAGGCATCTTTTTGCGAGATATAGCAGAAGAAAAAGAATGCATTACTAATAAAGGAGAATATTTGTAGCTCAGGCTTGACACGAGGAGTGCTTGGTTCTCTCTGGGCTCGCTTGTTCCCTTGCAGGCATTGCACTGATGATGTTACCTAGTTTAGGTAATGAAATGTCTTCAAGAAAACAAGCACGCTAAAAATAATGCATTCTTTATATAGATTATATAATATTAAATAATAGAATATACTTAACTAGGTATGTTATTCAATTAAGCACGAACTGCTTATAACAATAATTCCAAACTGCACAGATTTCTCACAAAAAAAACCCCCAAGAGATGCCATGGGGTTTATTTGCAGGGGTACGACTGAAAGCCTTCTTTCAGCCTAAAAGGGCAGAAATGTCTCAAAGCCCATGACTCCTGCCTGAGTGGGCCCTTTTTCCATGCCCACAGTTGTGCTACGATTTTGAGTGGCGTAATAGAATATTTTTTTAAAAAAAGAATATTTTCCAAATAGCATAGAACCGGGAGAAGCGAGCAGTGGCCAAAATGCCCTTTTCATTCCCAAACGCTGGCCAGAACCCCATTCCCAAGTAGGTAAGAAAGCTATTTGATGTAATGGTCTTTGAGAATATCCTTGAGAGATAGGAAGAGGAGAAGATACCTGCAGGACCGCATGCTGCCTACCTCCTCACGACCGGTACGTGCCCACAGGGAGGGCCTAATGGGGGTCCCATC
>JANHFP010001940.1:73877-86695 GCA_032468135.1 Calamaria suluensis | reverse complement strand
AATATAAATCCTTCCATTCCCCACTATCCTGTCAGAGCTGAAGAAGCTTCTTGGATGAGAAGTGAAACATCTTCAAAAGAGAGAAAAAAAGAAAGTAATGGTTAAGGCACCAGGCTAGAAATTAGAAAATCATGAGTTCTAGTCAGTGGTGGGTTGGTACCAGTTAGCCCCAGTTCAGATGAACTGGTAGCAGTGGTGGTGGGAGGCTCCGCCCACCTGCCCGGACATCATTAAATATAATCTGCACATGCACAGAAGCTTCTGCACATGCACAGACAGGGAGTGCATGAACAAAGTGAGCATGCATGCAGAAGCAAGCAAACCAGTAGCAAAGATAAGTTAAACCCACCCCTGGTTCTAGTCCAACCTTAGGTACACCTGGGAGATTTTGGACAATTCATTTTCTCTGAGCTCAAGGAAGAAGGCAATGGCAAATCACTTCCAAAAATCTTGCCAACAATACTGCAGACACTATGCAGTTGCCAGGAGTTAACACTCATTTAAAGGCATGCACGCACTCTCATACAAATGTATACAAGAAAAAACTTTGAAAAAGTTTTCCTTTCTCCACCCTTGTTAGTAGGATTCTATCTCCCCTTCTATGAATCCCTTAATATTGAAGCAGTAATATTATGGGATTGTCCAGGAAGTAACACTTTCATAGTACAGCTTTGTTGAAAAAACAGCAGAACCTCTTGTACTTTCTTTGGAGTGCCAAGTCTACTGGTAGCCTGCAGATAAAGTGCTACTCTACACTAGAATAGTGTACAGAGTCCTCAGGTTATGACAGCAATTGGGGGAAAGAATTACGTTGTTAAGTGAGGTAGTCATAAAGTATAACATATGTCCACATTGCTAAGTCCCAGTTGTCATTGTAAAATTAATTAGTCATTAAGGAAGGAATTCATATGATCACAACTTCTGACTTCCTGCCAGCTTCCCCACTGATTTGTCTGTGGGAAGTTGGCAGGGAATGTTGAAAACAGGGACACTATAACAGCCAAAACAGTGAGGATTCATCATAAGTCAGCTCCATTCTGAGCCATTGTAACTTTGCATGGTCACTGAATAAAAAATGAATGCTACCTAAGGACTACTTGTATTTGGGATATCATTTAACACATGTATTCCCATGGTCAAAGCTTTATGAATGCATGCTAGGTATAGATAAAGGTTCATCTTGCACATATGTGCTAGTCGTTTCCGACTCTAGGGGGTGGTGCTCATCTCCATTTCAAAGTCGAAGAGCCAGCACTGTCCAAAGATGTCTCCATGGTCATGTGGCAGGCATGACTAAATGCCAAAAGCACACGGAACACTGTTACCTTCCCACCAAAGGTGGTTCCTATTTTTCTACTTGCATTTTGTGCTTTCAAACTTCTAGTTTGGCAGAAGCTGGGGCAAGTAATGGGAGCTTACCCTGTTACATGGAACTAGGGATTTGAACTGCTGAACTGCCAACCTTTAAATAGACAAGCTCAGCATCTTAGCCACTAAGCCACCACCTCTCCAAATGCATGCTTCAGGAGAATAAATCTCTGATGTTTTCTAGTTCAGGTAACAGAGTTTGGCATAAGATCCCTAAGACACAAATCAAGGTCAGGTTTATGTTATGCTAGACCAGTCTAACGTTCCTCAATGGGTAAACAAGAACTCCAGAGAATATAGTAACACCAGCAGGGGCAAGACAAATAATCTAGTTCTGATACATTTACTCAGTTTTTCACTGCATGCCCTCACAATTGAGAAGAGTTAACTTAGGTTCAACCATTCACTTTCCCAGGGCTATGTATGTGACTCTTCTGCATGCTTTGAAATATAAACATAAACCATAAGCAGATGGATTTTCCTTTGTTCAGAGGTAGGTGAGATATATTGTACACAGCCTTTCCCTTCACAAAATCCAGCAGCATAGATGAATTATGAAAGAAACCTAATGAAGAGCCTTTCCACTAGTTATGCAACTGTAGTTGAACTAATATATATAATTCCTGAAAATGCTGATCAGCTGTAACAGTGATGCCAAACAACCCAGAATAACATATACTTATGTGAAAGTCCAGGATGACAAGTGATACTGTAAAATCCAGCTAGTTGAAGTAACATCAGAAAGTCATGGTTCCAAGGAATTATAAACTAGAAAAAACAATACAACAACAGAAGAACAGTAGAACAAGAGCACTCTTGTTGACTTACTAAGCAATGGATGGAAATGTTTAAATCACACCTCCTTCCTGAACCCACAAAGAAGGGACACACCTTCTCTGCCGTCAGCTGTACCCATATAGGGAATCATTATCATCTGCCCAATGCAGATTGAAAAAAGCCCAATGCAATGCAATGAAAAAGGCAATGCATGTGCTCAATGCAAAGGTGCTCAGAACATTTGTTATGAAATGGTAAAAACTTAATGTTGTACATTGGTGAAGAATTAATTGATCCATTTTATCATTTCAACTAAAGAATCAATCAGTTAAATGTCAATAGAACTATTCATAGAGTATTCCAATATTTTTTTAAAAAGTGATTGTTTATTTATTCTATTATCTGCTATTCAGCACCACATCAGTCTGTACGGTTTCTCTACACTGGTGGGTTTCTATTGGTTCGCCCCAGTTTGGGTGAACCAGTAGTGGTGGCGGAGGGAGCTCTGCCCACCCACCCGGTTGTTATCACAGACGCTCTGAGCATGCACAGAAGCACCACGCACGCTCCCAATTCCAAACCGGTAGCGAAGGTAAGTGGAATCCAGTACTGTTTCTCTAGTTAAGGTAAAACAAAAATAAGTCTTGCTGATCTAAGGTCAAGAAAACCTGAAAACTTGCAGCTTGCTCAAAAATACTCAACAATGACATTGATGGAGGGCAGACTAATTATCTCTTTCCATGTGGAGCAGGAAGAAATTACTAGGCTATTAGGTGAGGACTAGTAACAGCACGAGTAGATACTTGAACCCACTACATTTTTTTCTTCCTCTCCTCCCCTCTGTACACTAGTCAAGGTGGCTTGGAGGACAGCTAGGAAGAATGGATCATAAGCTACTGTTTGGACGAAAGGTTCATTATTGACACCCTAGAAAGATATTGTTAGTATTTGGTTTCATTAACTGTACAAGCCTAAACATGTGTTCTTAGTAGGCCCACTGAATTCAGCTAGGCATATTTCTAGCAGAAAGTGAGTACAAGAATGCAATCTAAATATTACAGCCTTCTAAAAAGCATGCATTAGATCACAAGCTGAATGAAGGTCAGTTTGGTAATATATGCGGTTTGGCTACAATCCCACAGTGAGATGTGCATACAGGTCCTTCAGTTGTAGGAATCCAAGCCAAATCCTAGCTTTTCCATTTAATATTTAGCCCAGTAGTTCCTTAGAGATCACTGGAGGAAGTTCCGTAGCTGGGGATAATGTAGAAGTCATTAATATGAAAAGCAAATTTCAGGCCAGCCCAGGTGATTAAGTGGTCATATTTGTACAACATGCCAAACCATGGTTAATTAAAACCCATTTTATTCAGCCCCATTCCCTAGGCTCTTTTAATTCACTGAACCCTCACAGGATGGAGGCCACACAAAATACTAAGTTAAAATATGGTTAGCCAGTTGGTGACTAAAGGTACTATTAGGTAAATTCAATGACTCAGGTGGAAACTCCAAACGCCCCTTATTTCCTGATGTTCTTCAGTAAGGCTTGTTCCAACCACCCGGGAATATTTATGTGGAAAAAAAGCAAATTATTGGGACCGGTGAAAGGACCAGGCAAGGGCACAGCTCATTCCAATGGGGCCGACATATGAGAACTTCGGGGAAAGGAAAGGAAGAGCTGCCGAGCCCGAACGCCGGCCCCGACTCGGCCATCCGAGTTGCCTGCAGTGTGCAGGTGAAGGCTCCGTTCCCTTTCTGCAGACCGGAGTCACAGAACGGCACCTGCCAGGTAGGGTGGCGGAGGAGGGAAGAACCCGAGGACCATCCCAAAGACTGCGGAGGTAGGGGCAGCTCTCCCCAACCCTTCACGTTTGGGGAAGGGCGAACGATCACGCAAATCGACGCCCCCCCCCTTGAACCCAACCCACAAACCCGAGCAGCAGGATTCCTTTCATCCGAAGGACAGAAAGGGGGATGCCAGAGAGCGCGGCACTTCACGTGGGAAGCCCCTAGGCAGGACCCCCGATCACCGAACCCACAAGGCAGGTCGCAGCGGCCGGAGTCCCTTCTTCGCCCCAACCCTCCCTCCGCTCCGAGGCCCCGCAGGTTCACTCCCCCCCTTCTTTTCACTCACCGGCTGCGGCGTCTGAGCGGCCAACCCGCTGGCCTGGCCGGGCGCACGAGAGCAGCAGGAGCCCCAGCAGCGAGGCCAAGAGCCCCAGCTGCCCCGCGCGCAGCCCCTTCTTGCGCCGCCAAGCTTGCCTCCTCTTCGGCGGCAGCATCTCAACGGACGGCGCGGTGCAGAGACAGCCGCGAAGGATGCCGGCGGCAGCAGGTCCCGGAGCGAAGCGAGAAGCGCCCGGGCAGCCCTCTCGGCCGTCAGGAGGTAGCCGAGCCTCCTCCGCACCTCACGCCGAGCCGCTTCCGAGTGCTGTTGCCCGTAGGGCGCGCGGCTGCTCGCCGAAGGCGAGGCGCTGCGCCATAGGCAGGGCTCCCCAGCTGGCGGTTGCTACGCTTAGCCGGCCTGGCAGCGGCGGAGATCCGGCGATCAGGGGGCCCCTCTAGCCGATCGACTCCGCCCCCTCCCCGAGGCTGGGGGTGGGGTCATTTTTGAGGCCGTTCCGCCTGCTGTCGCCGCCTCTTCCAGCGAATCCCGTTCTTGGGGGAACCGGTGGACCGGCTGGGGAGCCCACGCCCCGTTGCCGCCGCCACAGCCCGCTTCAGTCCCCCTAATGGTTCAGCCTGGAAAGCTTCGCGTGGAAAGCGACTCCAGTCTCTACGCCAAGGAGGTTTGGGCAAATTCTCCACGGCTCCAGCCCGTAAATATGGCGCGGTTTCATTTGTCTCTGGATTTCGCTTCAACGTCTGCTGAAGGCAGAAAAAGTAACCCTGAGCATGTACAGAGTACTTGACCCCGATCATTGAAGGATGGCACTTGCTATGTGGCTTGATTTTTTTTTACCAACATCTGTTGAGAGAGGTAATTGAATGTGTGAATTCAACTGACATGGAAAAAAGGATCCGACCGAGGAAAAAAAAGCTGAATTAAGACGCGAATGGTGGTAAGGATGTTGGTATCCTGTCTGCAGTGCAGTGTTAGGTCATAACTCATTTCTACATAAGAATCATCAGACAAACATCTCAAATCATGTTGCCTGAACCAACTCTAAGGTAGGATGCCTAGTCCCTAAACAATTGTGATAAATGTGGCTTCCAAAGAAGGAAGAATTCTGCTCCTACCTTTCCCCTATTTTAGAAAAGGCTTACTTTTGCATAGCAATCCCAATAAATCTATCCCTCTTACCAGGTCTTTTTTTAAAAAAAGGAATTTATTCACCTAATTGTAGTAAAGAGTCTTGGGGTTATTTTACAACTCTACCTTGGGCTAATAAAGTTCTTGCTCTAATGTGTATTTGTGATTAAAAAGTGAGGATGTTGTTTTCATTTTATTGCCTTATTCAGCATGCATAAGCAACACAAGCAGTGAGGTGAGATCACCAGCAGCATTCAAGAGGAATGCCTGGGAATCCTTTGCTGTGTCACAGAGAATACCAGAAGCACCACTTCTAGAATGCACACAGATCTTACTCTCTGACATTATTTTTGTGCCGCTGTGAGGGAAAGTAAGGCTGAAGGATGTGAAACAGGGGCTTCCTATCTCTCTGTTTGTCTGCCCAAATGGCTTGATCTGATCCATCTGCAATGAAAGATGACCAGAAATCCCTTGGGAATATAACAGATATTCATGGTTGAATGGCACAGATAGTGACACAAAGATAACTACTAGCTATAAAACAGATTTGTTTCATTTGAAATAATTGGCAACAACAGAATTACCTTTCCCCTGACAAAGTTGGTGGCAACTGACCAGAAAGGAATAGGGGGAGAGATTTCTATTACCAAAATAAATTGTGGTAAAGCAGTAAGTTGCTGTAATTATTTACAAAAATACAAAAGCTTTAAGTTTATTCCTTCACGTTTTTCTAAATATTTAAAAGCACATTTCTTCTCAGAGGCTCTCCATAATGAAAACACATCATTATAAACCAGGCTTTGCCCACATATGATTAAAACATGTCTTCAGAATTTTCAGGATTACATTTACATTAATAAATGACATGGAGTCACTATTGAGAGCCAACTACCTGATGTTAAAATGATCATTCAAAGATAATTGGTAAAATAGCCTTTTCTTGGATGTAACAGAGACCAGATCCATGCAGGTGGAATAATTGCCAGAACACATAAGTTCTCAGCTTGAGAAATGAAAGTTTTTTAAAAAGAAAATAAATACAAAAGTGACAGAAAAATTAGAAAAATGCATTCAGTGTGGCTGGAAATGCTGCTGGTGACCTTCCATCAGAGTCTTTTTGCTATTGCAGAAATAGTTTCGGAAAAGAACCAATGGACTCGCAAAGAGTGCCACCTCTGCCTGTACCTTTGCATCACAAAGACATGTCAAATAAGGTTTTTAGTTCCCCTGTTTCAGTATTCAAGCCTGCAGTAATCCTGCTGTGTCAGGCATCTCTAACCATAGGCTTTTAAGTAATGGTATTTAAAATGGGAAACATTGCAATTTTAGTTCTCAGCAGCCATTCCAATCTTGCCAGAAGTGCTCCAGGGTTGTAGCAACAACTGTCTGGGCAAGTAAGGTCAAAATGCCCTATTTTCAAATCAGAAATGTTCTGTGCATAACATTTACTGGACTGCAAGGCAATCAACCCTGAGGAGATCAACCCTGACTCTTCTTTAGAAGGCCAAATCCAGAAGATGAAACTCAAATACTTTGGCCACCTAATGAGAAGGAAGGACTCACTGGAGAAGAATGTAATGCTGGGGAAGATTGAGGGCCAAACAAGATAGGGACGACAGAGAATGAGGTGGCTGGATTGAGTCACTGAAGCAGTGGGCATGAGCTTGGGTGGACTCTTGTTATTCGAGTTACATGGTCTATATTATAATATATTGGTAATATTCTGTTAACTATCAATAGGATTCTTCCCACTCCAACACTTAACATATCTATCTTCTCTTTCATTTCATTTATTACACATATTGATTTACTTATCACACTATTTTACTTAATTTCCAGTTTCCTGAATATATCTTTAATCTTTTACTAAGTACAAATACTAACAATTTTTTTTAACCTGTGATCTCAACTTCCTGAGTGACAGCCCTACCGAATCTTCAGGTATGGGCTGTTGAGTCTCCTATCTCTCCCTCTCTGTTAAACTATCTTCCTCATCTCTCTTTCTAGGCTCCACCTCATCTCCTTCCAGGAGAGTGCTATGGTCTTTGTAGAAATCTTCGGCTTCACTACTATTGTTTAACTTGTATCTTTTCTCTTCCCAGAATATTAACACCCCTTCAGGCATCAACCATCTAAATATTATTCCCTTTGTTAAGAATTTGTTAAGAATTGATATTTCCATCTGGTTTCTCTTATCTTTTTTGGAATCTGCTTAAGCACTACAAGTTCCCTTCCATTAAATCTCAGTGGTTGTCCCCTCAGTATTCTTAGGATCTCCTCTCTCATGGATCTTCTGAGACATTTTATATGAATTTCTCCTGGGACATTATTTATTCTAGCATAGCTTGAATTTACTCTATATATTAGATCGATATCCCACCACATTTGTTTTTTCTACACCGATTAATTCTGCTAAAATCTGACTCATCATTTCTCTTAAATCCTCCCCATTTTCCTCAATAACATTTTGAAATCTCAGGAAAAATGATAATCTCTCTAATTCCATACCTGCCACATTGTTTTCTAAATTTATAATTGCCTGGTTTAATCTCTGATTTTCTCTTTGTAATTGTTCTATTTTCTGGTCTGCCCTCTCTGCCCTTCCCTATTCTTTGCTTATTCTCTGTTGAAGTTTGCTGTACAATTTTTAAATCTGGTTTTATTTCTGCCAAGTCATTTTTGACCTGCTCTTTGAGGTCAGCAATTGCTTGTAGTATTGATTGTGTGTTCTTTGAAGACGATCCAGCCTTTTCTTGTTGTAAAAATGTTGCCATCGATTTTTGAGGAACAGGACTGGATGCTGTCGATGCTGAAGCCTATGCTGTTTTTTTGGCACCTTTCCAAGGCATTTTTTTTATTTTTAAGTTTTGGTCCAAATTATAATCCACCAGATATGTAATTCCAACAGATACCAAGGTTTTAGTCAGAGTTCACAATAACCCTGAACAGATGCAGATGCAGGTAGTCACAAAGATTGAACTGACCAATGTTCCACTTATCAAAGAAAAATCTAGTTGCTTTCTTTTCCTCTCAAAGTGATCCACACCAGAGAATGCAATCCTAAAGTTAACTGAGAAGTACCATCCTCTGAGAACAGCTTCATTTTGTTTACAGTTTAATTTCCAAAACAGTTTCCAGCCATTGAGCCAAATTTCTGCAGATCGCCATAACCTTTAATAAACCTCAAGATCAAAGAAACACTATTTCTATTCCACAGTGAGGCACCAGAGAACAAAGGGAAAAAAAGTTCCACTCAGAAGAAATTGAAAGTCAACTCTGGCCTTCTCCCTTGGACCAGGAGAGGCCGTCACTCCAAAAGTCAAGAAAAACAAAATGAAAGACAAATCCATTCATTTTATAATTGAACATGCTTAAAAGTAAAATAAGAAATAAACATATTCTATTTTCATTTCTTTCTTTCTTCTCCTTTAAATTTAGGAGACAGGAAAAAACCGCTCAAACTGCTGCTTTTTTTCCAAGGGGGGGGGATACCACACATCCCAGCTAATTTCTCCTTAGTAAAAAGACTGGAAGTTTTACCAGTGTCTGGAACAGTCATCCACCCCGACAATCAGCAAATACAAAGTCTCACCTGAATCCACAACTTTTTAATTGGACCATGACTCTCTACGTCCATGATCCACTGGAAATGGTGGCTACCCACCACCTCTTCTTCGCGGCTCCTAGGGCTTTTTCCTGGGTTTCTCAGGGTGAGTGCCTTCGCCCTAATCCTCCCAGAAGCGCACCCCTAAGGTTGCCCTCCAGGGTGGCACTCAGCTCCAAAGAGCCCACAAATGAAAAAGAAACTGGTCCCCCAAGGCGAGCGATGCCTTGAGGTGGCCATCTGAGGCACAAACTGGAAATGCTCCTCAGGCAGATGTTCTGATCAGAGGCTGAGTGCAGCAATGAACTAGTTGACTTGACGTTCCATAAGTCTAAAATACTGTTGGTATATAGTTCATCTGCCCAGATACTCTAAAAGCCTTTACAACTAGGCATGTGCTTTTGATTCTCAGAAAAGCTCAAATTTACTATGGGTTAATGCAATTCAAAATATATATTTATTAAGATATTTGAAAGATCTTACTTATTTCTGACCATGTTCAAGATCCTCCATGAAGCATACGGTAAGTCTTCTGATGCTCCCCTGGAAATCTGTCATGCTACAATTTGTTATCACGGCTGCCACATCAAAAATTAAATCAAAAAGCTGGGAGGGAGAATTGAAAAAGCAACTGATGATTGCTTATGAAAAACACCTTGATTGAGGGTGGGTAGGAAAGAGGAATATGGGATTCTGTGATTAATAAGCTTGTCTGCAACTGAGAATGCCTTTGTTATCAGACAAAGGCCACTCCTTTCCAAGCTTTTGGGACAATACTTTTTAGCATTGAACTACAGTAGCTGGCCAACTACACTGCGGAGGGTAAATAGCAAGATATTTGTATAACATTGTTCTCAAAAAGAGCTTTGAGGAGGTTGCAGAACTGACCTCAACAAGCACTTGCTAATAGGAGGAGATGACGAGCAAAACTGTATTTAGACCTGGGAGTGCAGTCTTGCTTGGGAGGCCCCAGAGTTGTTATACTGTAATCAGAAAAGTAGCAGAGAGAAGATCAAGATATATTTTAAAGAAAGTAACAACAATTTCTTCCTCCTTACACAAACAGACAGTTTATTCTCACTCTTGCTAGATATTTAGAGCCATCATCAATCATCCTGTGGGAATGCTTTCCATAAATTTAAGCTTTCTCTGAACTGAAGTGGCTGTCATGAAGATGAAAACAACTGGGGCTGCATTGTAGTCACTGGATCTTCACCACTTTCTTGGTTATTCCCAAAGGGTTTATTATCATCATTGTTGTTCTGTAAGACAAATTCTCCCAGCAACAATAGAATTCTGTTTTCTTGAATTAAATCCAGACCTGGAAACAAATTAGAGCGGTTTATTCCCCAAATAATCAGAGGCAGGAAGAATTGGGGTTGGAGTTCATAACTGGCCAATAGTTCAACATAGCCTAGTTTATATTTTAATGTGGGACTATCTTTGCAAATTTGAAAAAGAAAAGTTAAACTTATTTCAGATTCAGCAAATCTGAACTTACCATTTATATTTATGTTCTTCTACTTCATTGGCTGTTTCTGGCACAAATTCATATGAGGGAGATGAATGATTAAGAAATAGGAAACATAAATAATAAAACAATGTCATTAACCTATAAAAGTGTCAGAATCGACAGATCACTTTATCTCACTGATTAACAAACAGTGTCTGATAGTTATCAAAGGCAAGAAAGCTCTTGAAAAAAAAATTATCAAATGAGATCCCCAACTAAAACATGCTCTTTGACAAAATAAATGCAAGTAGTCAATAAATAATTAAAAAACCAAATAAAAAAAACATTGAGAAGCAGATGGCAAAGATTGGTAAGAAAAAATGTAACTACAGTATACTCAAAGCAGTAAACAAACCCCCAAAACTGCAACATGATTAAGGGTGGGCTAAAGGAAATTAGGGAAATTGCAGAGAAACTGAGGACATAGAAGGTATGCTTTATTTAGGAAATCAAGTGAATTACAGTAGAGGAAGGCAATGCTTGGATGTAAGTGGAATTGACAAATTAAAAATAAACTAATGTCTAGATTCAGATAATCTTCATTGTCATACTCAATTTGTCTGCAAAACTGGCATCTTTTCCTGAAGACTAGAAAATGCCCAATGCACCTCCTTAAAAGTGAATTGGGATATAGAATTGGGAGAGGGATATAGAAAAGTACAGGCCAATTAATTAGTATAGAAAAATACAGGCCAATTAATATAGAACAGTACAGGCCAATTAATTAAAAAGGCTGCAAGTGTTATTAAAGGTTAAATAACAAAAGAAATAGAAAAGCTTGGTCCAGCAATGCTCTATGTTCTTCTAATGTTTAAAATGTTTAATTCCCTAGGGAAAGTATAGTAGGTTACAGGTATTCCTCAATTTACAACCAGTGAATCACTACAGGGATTAAATTAGTAACACAGTTGTTAAGTAAATCTGACTTCCCCACTGACTTTGCTTGATAGAAGGTCGCAAAACGGGATCACATGACTCTGGGACACTGCAACCATCATAAAATATGACTCTGTTGCCAAGAATATGAATTTTGATCACATGAACACAGGGATGCCAAAAGTGAAAATTGGTCCTAAGTCACTTTTTTCAGGGCCTTTGTAACTTAGAATGGTCACTAAATGAACTGTTGTAAGTCAAGGACTACCTGTTCTGGGCAAACCTAAATACTGTTAATAGCTTCAACAGAACTTTAACCTATTGACCCACCTGCCCTCATTGCCAACCCGGGTGATTAGTTCCTGGCTCTGCTGTGCCTGAGGCTAATCATCCTCTTCACCCTCCTACCTCCAAGTACATTGACCACTCTCTTCCCAGCCAGACAAAAACAAAAATGTCATGGCTTTTACTGAAAGCATCTAGAAAAAGTGTAGCCTGGAAAAGAAAGCAACGTGCAGATGTTCTATCAAATCCTGGTCATAGGAGTCCTATGCTTGGTTGATGATTCAACAGACAGCAAAGTAGTTGGGACTGTATAGGAAAACCTCATCTGCTCCCCTTTACAGTAATACAAGACATTCCTGCAAGGAACGAATATAAGTTGTTGCTAATTTCTCTTAGGATCGGGCAATTCCATCCCCAGCCTCCTATGTTGAAATCAACATCACAAAATTAACTTTACTTCCCTGTGTAGTGTGATGCTAATGAAAGCTTACCAAGATAGGGTCAGGATGTAAAGTTCTGTGGGAATGACCTGGGTGACAGGAGAAGGAGCTTCAGCCTAGGCAATGATCTGATAAGCAATCTTTGAGCCTTTAAACTTTGAGCTAACACATCTCAGAAGGGCCACTCCTTAGTTTTCAGGAGAGTAAAAGTGAGGAGGGGCACTTTCAGATTTTGCAAGGTTCTGTTAATATAACCTTACAAAAAAACAGCAATAGAGCCATTACTCCTGGCTGTTCATTTTTCTGGATTACCTCACAAGACTAACAGGGATAACATTTTCCTCATCCTTTTTTGCTTTATAATCAAGATCATAATGACAATATCTAACTTGTCTCAATTTACATTTGTCTACATTCGCTTTTCTATGACATGTTTTCGTTATCTTGTAACTCATAGTCTTGCAGACAACTTGCTGTGCCTATGATGGTTCCTCATCTTTGCCATCTCATCAGCCCAAGGTTTATGAGGTAGTAAGAATAGCCTCTCCTAGACTATAAGCATATATTCCACCTTTTTTTCTTTCTTTTTTTTGCATAAAAAGTTTTATTAATTTTACATTTAAAATGCCTTCATTTTGTTTATATTTTGATAACAATACATTTATATCTCCCATCACCTCCCTTCCCTCCCCCCTCCCTCCCC
>JANHFP010001940.1:12025-23930 GCA_032468135.1 Calamaria suluensis | reverse complement strand
GCTGGGACAAGTAATGGGAGCTCACCCCATTACACGGCACTAGGGATTCAAACCGCTGAACTGCCAACCTTCCGATCGACAAGCTCAGTTGCCTTACCTGCTGAGCCACCGTGTCCCTTCAATTAATGACTTACACATACATAAAAAGCCATAAGACTTTTTCAGTGTGAATATGACAGCAGATTCTTCAGCTTAAGATCATAGTTTGTGTTGTTCTTTTATTAAGCATATGGCTTGTATATATTCAATTCAGATGAAAAGTTTTTTAAAAACATATCTGAGAGACTATCTTGCTCTGCAAGACTCCTTTCCCTGATTATGGTCACCTGGAAAGGCAAAATTTCTAATGGTAGTCAGAGGCTGGCTGACACTCGGGAATGAGTTTTTGCCATAATTGCAAAGCTTCTATGGAAGAAACTCACTAGTCCACTGACTTTTAAGGAGGCTTTAGAAACTCTGACAATTAATCTACAATACTTAATACAAATTTTAATTTTTGCTAACAAAATTATTTAATTCTATTTTAGCACAAGGTTTTATAATTTTATATAGTTTAGTTTCTGAAATATTTTCTATTTTGTGCATCATCTAGGGACTTCAGCAATAGCTGGTCTAAAAACCAAACAAATAATTTCCTTGTCATTCATAGAATTCAGTCATAACAAAGAATTAATTCCTTATTTACCTCACCAAGATAGATAACAATCTGGAAAAAAGTATCCATCAGCAGAATCCTATCAGCAAGAATGCTGCTGCTATCCAATAGTACAGGCTACAAGACAGAAAAAGAGAAAGCATAATTTTACAAATAAGAAGATAAATATAATACAATTTTAATCAAACTTCATTTTTAATTGCAGCATTTAAAAGATGTACCCCTAACATTTGTATTTTCTTCTTCTTTGAAGACTGTAAATTTGAAAGATTTGTTCATTTATTTGTTCAGATTTTAAAATGCTACATTTTGAACATACATCAATTTTATTCAGTTTTTTATTACTATTTTCAATCAACTTTCATCAAATATAGAAGGAGAATCACCTCAGGTGGTCCATAGAATGAATAAGAATAAAGTATAGGCTGAATCATAATAAGAGACTGGGTCAAATCCTGCCTGGCAAAGTGATGACGGTAATAGGAAGATTCATCTGGACTGTTATTGAATACTTGAAGGAATGGAGATCGTCGCAAATGGAACATGAACTAAATGGAACAGGAAAAAACCAGAAGTCATATTGAGTATAATATCTACTTTAATCATTTCATGTCCCTTTGCCTGTCTGAATTATTTTGAGATACAAATACAAAAAAGGCAGGTACCAAACATAAAACATTTACTATTTAATACAGTCTTCTGATAACCACAGAAACAACTTGGAGGCAAACTGCTACTTCTTTTCTTTTATTAAATTGTTTTACTTCTTTTAATTTTTTTGACATATATCTTACCTGGGGGTACAAGGAAAATGAATCAGACAGCCTAAATGAATTTGGATCATCTTTGCTGTATTGTCCAAACTTCTGACACTGTTGGAGAAATATGCAGATCTCAATCATCCTTTGAAGACAATATAAATCTTACAAAGGAACAAGGAGGGAAAGTAAAGACATCATCTGCAATATTTTTTTCAAAAATATTGTTCATAATATCAAAGAAATAAAATTTGTCACTTTATCTCCTATGTTTCTAATACACCTAATAACCAAAATTACATTTTATAAAAGGACATTGCTTCAAAATTATTAGGAGAAAATTGCTTTTAAGGACATCAAATGCACAATACCATAAGCAACATGATAAGACTGCAAAAGCCTAATGTAGACTTTGTCGAGCATTTGATAGTATCTGGTAAATTTATATGTAATTAATTGGGATTAAATTTAGTTGCCAGCTTTGAACAATTATATTTTGGCTTAAAACAGGCTCAGGATTTACAACACACTGATTTATAATTTTGCATCATGCTGCCCCTACATAGCTCAACAACTCCATAAACTGCTGGGATAGACCATTGTAGTAAGGGTGTGGTTAGTAGCCTGTTAACATTTAGTTCTATAATTCCTTGCCATCTAATTTCATGGAAGCAATCAGCATCCCTGAACACTAAGATAGATGTGCTGTTGGTAAAAAAAACCCAGTTAATTCGAAGATTGTAGTATTACATAATGCTCAGGTGCCACTGGCTTCCTAGGTAACCACTATGTATCATATTTGGGCAATTATGTTTAGCATGCTAGACTCTTACTTAGAGTTTGTTACTGGTATTGCACGATGCTTATAATCAGTTTAACTATCTGCATATCTCATTATCTTATTTATGCACTTCTTTATTATTTTTACAAATAAGGTGGCGAACATATCAAATACTCCTTCCTCCTTTTCCCCTCACAAAAACAATCCTGTGAGTGTTGGGCTGAGACAATTCTGTGAGTGCTGGCCCAAAGTTACCCAGTTGGTTTCCAGGGGTGATTTGAACTTATGATCTCTCACTGTCAGGAGGAACAAACCAGGAGCCAGTATAGGGATTCCATTCTGATGATGTTCTTGACCCTGCCCTAGAACTCAATCTGGTCTGCTCCTACACTTGGTTTCTATCCTAGAGCCTTAACCACTACAACAGGTCTGTCAAACTGGTGGCCTTCAGGCCATCATGCACAGGCTGCATCCACCCTGGCTCCGCAAAGGCAAAAAACATTGCAATATGTCACAATCCGGCCAAAATCTTTTTCACCAAGTTTTTAATATTTAGTTTTAGTTTTAATTAATATTTTGCATTTTAGCCATTGTAAATCAAGTTGAATATTCATCTATTATTAAACTTTCATTATCATGACCAAAACAGGACAAAACAGTACATAATAAGGTAACAATTTTCAACCAAGGTACTTCAGATGATTTAACTTATGAAACATGTCCAAAATCAGAGACCCATGACTCTCAGAATGAAATTTGAGAAAGTTGTGACAGTTTCCCAGCCTGTCTTGCATCCATTGCTCCCTCCCTCATCCAGCAGCAGCCATTTGCTTGCCTGCTAAGAAGGAAAAATTCTGAAGGTTCCTTCCCAAATTCCCACAATACTCAAAGGGGAAGCCAGCAGGAAGTTGCTCCTCCTCCTAATGCTTCTCCCCACCCAGCCTTTGGCCATTCTGTTTCCCTATTTACATAATAAAATATATCTGAAACAATGACCTGACAGGGCATGGATTGTCTAGTCCATCTCAGTAGTACAATGTGGCTACATAAAATGAATAGTGTACAAGGTTATTCTTTTCTGAACTAGATAAATGTCACAAAATGAATTTATATGTACTTAATCAATTATTTTCTGAAAGGCAAATTAAAATACTAATCAGCATTTACGCTTAGAATTTTCAAGTGAAGGTTCAAAGTTTTTGGAATGCAGGGTGGTGAGAGGAGTATGTCTGATGAAGCAATCATCTTTTATCATTCTAAAATTCATAAGCTTACAATTGATCATACTCACAAGTCTAATTAGTTGCCTATCCAGCCATCGCAAGACATCAGGCCCTTCCTCTGATTCAGCTCTGTAGACACCCAATCGAGCCATCAGGACAGCAGCTGCTTCTTGGTCAAATGCAGCTTCAATGTGCTGCAACTGACTCTGTGCATCTGCCCAACTAATTTATGGCAAGAATTAGTAAAATTTAGATTATTAAATACCATAAAGAACATTCTACCAATAATTTACAGAAGCTTATGTTTGTTCTAAATCGTTTTTCTATCAGCCACAAAAATGAACTGATGGTCCATCTCAGTTTCATAAGCTATTTTATTTCGGGTTTAAACAATACACCTTGGCAGTGTCTCTTAATTAAAATTTCTAATCACATATTAGTTTTGATTAGTTTATCTTAAACCATGGCTGAGGATGTCATCCAAATCCAAATCACTGGTTAGCTGACTAGCAGCAACCATGAGTTGATAGGCATATTTCTTTCATCTCCCATAAAGGGCAGATTAGTCAAGATCCTGATGGAGATGGAGAAAACACAGCTGACCTTCACCTCAAATGTAAGGGTTCTGATTCCCCATAGGATTGTTGTATTTTTTTTCTTTATTTTTTAAAATATTTACAAGGAAGACTATAGAAGGCTACCATAAAGGTGGTTGGAAAGGACAGCTTGATAACAGAGATACTAGGTGAGATCTATTCATCTGTAGGACAATCAGCAGTTCATTCCCCCAGTCACAATGCTGAGTATGCTATTAATCTGTCTCAAGCAATACAATTTACGGAACAAAGAAATGCAGTCAACAGAACCAAACCTAATTATCACAAATTATTCTTACTTTCTAGCAACAGTAATCACACGAATGCGCCTCTGTGTATTGGAATGCTGATAATGTGTAACAAACTGGATAGCTCCTCTTCCACCCTGAGGTATTGGAGTGCTGTGCTGAAAGTTAATGAGAAAAGTTTTCTAAGATACACCTTACACCTAAGATACACCTCATCATATAGGAGAAAAATGAAGTACAAACAATATAATATATTCATTTACAACTAACACACTGGCTTCTTGGAGGCACAGAAATTTCTGCGTTCAAACAAGATTCAAATAGCATAAAGCAGTTTTCTCTTAGTAAATGGGCCTAGAGCTGTCATTGAATAAGGTCTGAGTTATTGAAAAGACCACCCAGATTTTTAAATGATTTTGTCTTAGAGTGAAGGCTGGGGGGGACGGACAAGAATGTGAACATGCCTTTTTAGATAGGTTTGATTTTTCTTTAAGATTGCAAACTGATCTTACTACAGCTTTTCCTTCCCAGCATTAGCTGCTCTTAATTCTAATAAAATCATAATTAATCTCAAGTATAGGACTTAGAATCTAGATCTTCAAATAGATGCTAGTGCTTCCTACTTGCATTATAGCTCAATAATACCTTTTCTTGATCCATACTCAGATTCTTTTAAAAACATTTTATATACTTCACACAAAAGACTTCTCTGACTTATCTAAACATCTACTGATCCTTAATGGCATCAAAATTTCAGCAATAAGACTGAGGGAATAACAGCATTTTTCTGCACATGCTGTCTCCTTGGCCTCATCCTCAATGGAGTCTGCACTATATATAACATTGCAAAGTTTTTAAAAATCTAGGCTCACCTGATTTACTACTTCAAAATAAATGGCAAGGGTCATGGTGGGGTCAATTCCACAAATTTTCCATTGATATGTGCCACCTATTCCAAGCTCCTGTGAGACAATTCAAAATTCAGATTTTATTCTAAAATCTTAAATTATGTGTTATGTCATGTCATAGGTAGGTAGGTAGGTAAGATAGATATAGTCAGACAGACATAGATACCCACACCCACACTATAGGTTCTGCATAATATTTAGAGTTTACAGTACAAATTACCAACCTATAACCTTGATAAAGAACTTGTGTATGCATTGAAAGATACAGTGAAGTATAATTAATATTTGGCAGCTACAGAGTAATCTGTCTGTTCTCCTCTTCCAGTTCATTGATGCTAATATATATTAATTTGTACTCCAACAAAAAACCTCCGTAATTCCCATATATAAACTGCATATTCAGAGGTACAATTCTCTAAACCTCTTAAAGTATCAGTTAGAAATATGTAATGTGAGACAATCACCAATCCCCATAGAAGGAATCTGGAGTTGAAAACTGCACTCTTTATTTTGTAATACATTAAAGTTCACATTTAAAATGGACAAGGGCAGTGGAAATTAAAGAAAAAAGAAAAAAAAACCACAAGACATAAGTGAAAACCTATAAAATGGAAACCTATAAATAAATGGAAACCTATAAAAATGGAAACCTATAAAAAGAAAGGTAGTCTTCAACTTACAACAGTTCATTTAGGCACCATTCCAAGTTATAACAGCACTGAAAAAGGCAATTTATGATCATTTTTCACACATGACTATTGCAAACTCAAACTCAAACTTCCTTACAGATGGAAATTTTGGGCTCAATTGTGGTCATACGTCGAGGACTACCTGTACATTAAACTACGAATAAGAAAGACCTGTTTATGCTAATAAGTAAATGTGAAAAACCTAAAATAGTGGCCTCTTTTGTATGTGTATGCTTATTCTTGAGATCTTATTCCTAAACAAGATTTCTGCCAAAGGTAAAGAAGTTTCTACAATTATGTACTATTTTTTATCACAAAAAAATAACATTCCTAGCCTGTTCTCTCACTATAACCCAAATTAATCTATTTTCCAGAAAATATTTTCCATTACCTTTTTTCTGCACTATTTTTCTTCATTTCTTCTCCTCTTCAGTCTGCCCTACCCACACAAAAACTTTTCATATTTTCATAAGTGCATCACAAGAACCAAAAATTACAGTATTTTTTGCACTGTAGCACACACACACACACAAAAAAAAGTGGGTGGGAATGTCTGTGCGTCTTATAGATCAAATATTGCAGGGGGGCGGGGGGGTGCCGATTCAAACGTCAATCAGCTGCTGAGCAGCGAAGACTCCAGTGTTCCCCTCCGGCGGCAACTCAGCTCAGTTGACAGGTGGGGGCAACAGAGCGGAGCCCTGATGAACCCCGTGCTGGGGCTGTGATAACATGCTGAAACTGACCAAGCTGTTTGCTGCAAGCACACTAGCCAGATGAATACCAGATGGATTCTGGGAGGCACAGGCAGATATTTTTTTCCTCCTCTAAAGGCAATGTGCAACTTATGGTCTTAAAGTGCAAAAATATAGTAACCATCTAACCATTTCTTTTGATTTTTGCATACTCTTATCTTAAGTCTTTTTCCAAAAATCAGTCAGTTGTCAGCAGCATAACTAATTGTCATGTATTCTAAATCAATAGTAAGAAACATTTTTTGCTATTCGGGAATTTACTGTTTAAAAAATGTTTAAATCCAAGGAAAATTGGGTTAATTCTTTTTATCCTTTTAGTTGTTTTTGTTGTTAAATAGCACTAAATTTCAATTCAATAATTATGAATGCATCTGTTAATTAGCCATTGTTAATTGCCCACCTCTGTTTTGGTAACCAATACATGCATATCAAATCTGTGTATAGATAGTTTTTGAGATACCACTGTAATGGAGCTGGCCCATTATGGTTGCATGTCCGATGAGCATTGGGAAGTGCCTCACTTAATGATCTCCCCATCCCTGATCTCCCAAGTGCAATAGTTAAATGAATATTCAGGTTGTTATGTGAAGTACAAGGTGATTCAGGGGTGGGGGGAGGCCCTTGGAAGCCTAATGCAGACCCATGCCCCAGGCTTCTCAAGGCCACTCCATTCCATCAGGTACTCTTCACTCAGTTTCTGCCCCTTGGATTCCCCTTTTCCTACTTCGACTGTTCCACCATGTCTTTAAGACTCATTTCCACCCCCAAAAGCAAAATATTATCCTCCTCACTTACCTTTTGAAGAGTGGGAGTGATATTTACAAGTACCAGAATACAATTTGGCAGCTAGAAATATGGCAGCCAGTTTTTGGAATTGCACCGTGTGGCCAAGGGACAAAGTGACCTGTTCTGCTTCATTAACCTGGTCTACAAAGACTTTCCAAAACCTGAACAGCCTTTCAGGGCCTGGAGATTTCTGAAAGGGTTTGCTGACTATGTTAGTGTAGCAGAACTAGACTACCTATACACCATGTTTCCAGCTATCGGACTGCATTCTGGTATCACCGCTGTTTCCAGAATCATGGGACAAACCACTCTGATTTACTAACTTAATGCAGTTTGCAAAGAGGTTTTCAGAGATTTTGTGCAGTGCTGTGCAACATCATTAAGACAGCAGAATGGGACGGTTTGGCTTGTGGCCACCATTTTATCCACAAACCATATGAAGGCAGCAAAGTGGAGTGGTTTGTCCCTTGCCCATGCTGGGTGATTGCAGAATTGCACCATGTAACTGAGCAACCCATTCCAGCACTATGGAAACCATTGGAGCTCACATCTAAGTGAGGAGGAGTGTGCAGGATTTGGTGGGGAGGGAATCAGCCTTAAGGCCAACAGGGAGCCACTGGTGGAAGGAAATGCTTGTAGGCACAAGAGGGGAAGTGGAGAGGAGCTGCAACATCCCTGCAAATGGTCGTAAGGGTGAATGAATGTGAGGGCAGTGCAATGGCCATAACTTTACAACCAGGCTATAAGTATCTTCTGGAGAGGTCCACCATAACTTCAAATGACCATTAAGGGCCTATTACAGGGGTATCAAAGTTAAGCCCAAGGGCCATATCCGTCCTGCGAAGTGCTTAGATAAGGCCTGTGGGGCTGCCTTGGGAACAGCGAAGGACCATCCTGCATTGCCATTGAAAATGGGATCCATTTTCGTTGATAGAGGGTTGCAGGAGGCCTTTGCAGTCAAAAATGAAGCTTGGGAGCCCGTTTTCGCTGGCAGAGTGCTGGGGCCACTACAGCCCCCCCAACACAAGTGACATCAATCTGACCATGCCCATCCTGACAATGCCCCTTGGCCCCCTACTTCAAACACAACCCTGATGCAGCCCTCAATGAAATCAAGTTTGACACCCCTGACCTATTATAAATCAAGAACTACCTGTTCTTCTTACCCATCACCAAAGAAAACTTACATTTTCAGAAACACTTGGCCCTTTGGCATTTAAGGATACACATGGTCCAATAGCTCCAGCTATCTTCAGTTCTCTACAAGTCTATAATAAAAAAAAGTTCCAAATTAAACTCAAAGCAATAACAGCTGCCTAACTGATCCCTTGATATCTCAGCATGACAAACTTTTCCTTCTTTCATTTAGAACAATAAGTTTTAAATAACATAGAGATTATAAAATATTGAGATAATTCAACAATGTTATTAGCTTCCTATTGCCACACAGAAACTATCCCTTTCCATCATGAGAGAGTAAGTAAAGGATGGAAAAAATTATCTGAACTCAAAAACTACAGTATGCAGTGTAAATTACCAATCCTTTTGGTTAGGAAAATATTCAATTATAGGCAGTACCTGTTATACTTACTTTCACTTCTACAGTTGCTCCAAATGCCATTCGGAATTCTCCACTGAGATTTTTGCTAAACAATCTCTGGAAAGTTTGCTTGAAGAGAGAAGTATTAAAAGAATCTCCCATTACCATATAACCCCTGAGGAAAAAAAGTCAGTGAAATATCGAAAATAATTCGGTTCATGAAGTGACATAGACCATAACACTGTTTCCTTTGTTTTTCTTATTACATTAGTTGAATCTAGCCATCAATTTGTAAAGCATGGTTTATGTCTAGAATTTTGTGGGAACCAAACCAATTATAGCTTGTTAAACAAACAATAACTCAGCAGAGAAACGTAATAGTACATGAACATGACCTTGGGAGACCAGGTGAAGAAATGCTGCCTAGGAAGCATAGCCCACAGCTCCATAGTGAGTGGAGGAAAAGACTCAGGAGGGACCTTCCCTAAGGCTGTAAAGGCAGGGAAATTGTTCTTTCACTTTTGCAAGGTTCTGTTAATGTAGTTTTACAATAAGCTAGAATTAGCTTATCTGGCATTGATTCATCTCTGTTCTACTTAATAACACTGACAGGAAGGTTGCAAATTGCAATCATGGTAAACTCAATCAGATTGTTGAGGACTCAGATTGTAATTGTGTGACTGCAGGCACATTGCAGCAACCGTACCCTTGAGGACTGATTATAACTTCCAATCATTTAGTGCCATCACCCGTTCTAACTGTTGCTGAAAGAGTAGCCATTATATGATCTGTAAGGCAGCACTATTAATTGAAATACTGTATGTCTATCTTGATGACTGAAGTAGAGCAGGAGAGAAAGACCATCTGTTGCAATGACTCTAGAATAGTTTCATCTCTCCTACTACTAACAAACCAACGTCAAGAATGAGGTACACTTTTACTTTTTTATAACCATTTCTTCTCATACCCTTCATTTTCCTAGAAATATTAAAGCAAATAAAGGAAAACCATGAAAAGGTTTTATAATGGGAGTTTAAATCTAATATAAAAGTTTCTCAGGAAAGTAAGTCTTTAGTTCTTTTTTTTGCTTCCAGTGAAACTCAAGTCTGTCCACATAGGCTTTTTTTAAATTAAATTTGCAATAGGCATGTATGAAGCAATTCATATTGAATTGAATAAGATCTATTCACAAGTAAACATTAATGGATTACATCAGTTACCTTACAATGTGATGCTCTTGCATGATAAACTGAAACTGACATTGCAGATACTTCACTTATAACCATTTGTTCAGCAACTGTTGGAAGTTACAGTGACACTGAAGAAAGTGACTTGTGAATGGTCCCTGAATTTATGGCTGTTGCAGTGCCTCCACAGTCACGTAATCAAAATTTGGTCACTTGGCAGCCACCTACACTTATGACCACAGGGGCAATTCAACTCCCTCCACCTGCCCATCTCCCTCCATATCTATCCCCTTTGGGGGGCCCTGCACTCTGTGGCCCCTGCTGCCTTAAGCCATCTTGCTCCCTCTGCTTACTGAGCATGCCTGGCCTTGTTCTTGGCAGAACCAGAGAGTGGGCATATAAATCATCTAAATAAATAAATAAACACAGCTGTTGACCACATAACACTTCCTAAAGTCACACATGGCAATTTCCTTGCAAGGTTTCGAGAATATGCTTTACATGCAGACATGACTTGTCAGCAGCAAGAGCAAGCAGATAGTGAAGGTCAGCTGGGGTGGCAGAATTCAGGCTGTCAGAGGCCTCAGAGTGCAGGGAGGCTGGGCTGGGGCAACTGGAGTACTGCACTGTACTGCTGGGCTGGACTGGGCCAGCTGAAGCTTCAAGGAATGGCTGCAGCTTCATGCTGCTCTGTGCCTCAGGGGCTTCTTGCAGTCCCAGAGCTGCAGTGCGCCAAGAAGCCCTGAGCTGCAGCATGGTAAGCAGCCACAGAATCAACTAAGGCTGCATTCTACTCCACAAGGCAGGGTGCCGGATGGCCAAAAGGGCAGATGTGGTAGGGGAACAGGTAATTGGGAGAAGTTGAAGGGGAGGCAGTCTCTTACTGTGGAAGAACTGAGGTTTGGAGTCAGAAGGGACCAAGCCCAGAATGGCTTTGATTGGGGTGGGTCATTGATTAACCATCAGTGAAATGTAGTCATTAATGATGGCAATGAAGAATGCCATGATTACTGTTGCTAAGCAATGTAGTCATGAGACACTGTACTTTATGATCATGTAGTGACATAAATTTGAGGCTCAATTACTGCTATAGCATGACTATACATATATGCATATGGCTTCTAAATTATCTAAAAGATAAATGCAGTGATTTCAAATCACCACTTCTTCTAAATGTACACATACATGAACACATACACATGACTTTTACTAAATGTTTTCTCCTCAGGGTGATAGAAACAGTTTAGAATATCTGTGCTAATCAAGAAATGTATCTCTTCTTTGTAACAAACAACATTTTTAGTCAGGATTAAGAACATACCCAGTTATATTTGTACAACACTTTATCTCCAGAAGACCAGTCTGATCAAGAGCACATGCATAAATATCAATGCAGTGTCCATTAGCACCAGCACGATTAGACAATGCCTCATAATGCTGTGGAAATACAACAGTTTTAAGTTATTTTAAATGACAGTTATGAGAAAAGATTATTCATAATTGTTTAGCATGATCTAAAGGCACATAATGCAATAACGTTGCTCACTTTAGATCTAAACTGGTAAGGGTCTGCTGTGCACTCTGTGGAAGGGAGATACAATTATTCAATAAACATTAACAATAATTGGCTACTGAGAGCTTTCCAAACCATTTTTCCTATAACAAAAATGTCAAGAAAAGAGCTGATACAACTGAGAAACCACAAAGGCGGTGCGGGTCTGGATGGGTGTGAACAGGCTGAAGCTCAACCCCTCCAAGACCGAGTGGCTTTGGTTTCCGGCG
>JANHFP010001940.1:0-11925 GCA_032468135.1 Calamaria suluensis | reverse complement strand
GTATGTTTTAATATTTATGGCTGTACACCGCCCCGAGTCCGCGAGGAGAGGTGCGGTATATAAATTTAATAAATTATTATTATTATTATTATTATTATTATTATTATTATTATTAAAAGCAAGAAATGCAGTGTTATTTAAGGTGTCTGAACAGAGGTTTTATGTTAAAATCCAAAGTGAGAACAGTATATGTCCAAAAAACTTAAAAATCAGGAAATAGTAGCATGAAAGGGGTTCAAGAGATCAAGGACATAAAGGAATGGGTTCTTAATAAACAATGTTGGACAGATGTAGGCAAAGATCCAAAAGAAAGAAAGTCAACTAGAAATTAATATGAAAGATAAACTAGATTAAATAATGGCATACAGAATATTAAAAAATGTAATTGTAGAAATATTGAACAAGCAAGGCAGCTAAAGACAAAGTGAAAAAGCAATCAAGAATGCAAAGTTTCTGAAATTATTTGGCAGTGAAAGGTAAGTTCAGCAGAAAATATGAAATATAATGTTTATCTGATAGAATTCAAACTAGACACTAATTCTTACTTTCATAGCTTTCTTCATGAATCGTGCATTGTCCTTCTCTATATCATGCCATGAACGAATCGGAGTTTTCAGCTCATCTCCTACCACCATGCCTGGCCCTTGAGTTGGTGGCCCTCCAGTAAACAACATTATTCTAGCCCCAGTATTTGGAAATGATCCCTTGGAAGTAGGAAAAACCAGAAAAACAACAAATTACATGAATTACTAAATTAGTTGTCAAGAAAGTAGTTGAGTACATCTGTCTCATTTGCAAAATAGGTCAATCATAAGTGGCATTCTTTTAAACTCTGATTTCCCACAGTATCTACCTGGCCAATCAGGACCCCAGAAATGTACTCTCATCTGTTGCAGTAACTGGAATTTCCCCCAAGATTCAAATAGCTCTAACCCCATTAGTGTTTTAAAGGACTCTGAAGACCTTACTCTTCATCCAGGCTTTTGGGCAAGGGTGACTGTAGTCCCCATTAGATTAAGTGGGTTGTTTTCTTTTGTTCCCATCTCATTTTTACATTCTTGTCATCTTTATTCTTCAGTTTTGTTGCTTTTCTTGTCTTTAATGTTTTAAGCAATTGACAGCAGTGTGGTGACCTAGTGATGAAGATGCTTGCCTCCCACTCAGAAATTTAAGAGTTCCATTCTAGGTAGCAGCAGATGTTTCTCTCCCAGGGCACAAATTAAAAATATCTGCTGAGAATTTTGCATGGTTTCAGGAAGGGCATCTGGCCACTAAACACTCAGCTCTCCCCATTTACACTGACACTACACCCACCGAATTAAGGGATTACAAGGTTGCAAATTATTATTTTTTGTTTTAAGCAATTTGAAAATCATTGAGAGTTGCTGCAGTCAGGTGGTATATATATTTAGTAGACAGAAAGGTAGACAGAAATGACACCAAAAAGAATATCTCTATATCTCTATATCTCTATATCTGTCTGTCTGTCTGTCTGTCTGTCTGTGTGTGTATGTATGTATGTATGTATGTATGTATGTATGTATGTATGTATGTATGTATGTATGTATCTATCTATGTATCTATCTATCTATGTATCTATCTATCTATCTATACCAAAGGGAAAATATACTTTTAATAAAGATCAGTAAATTTGAGCCATCTTCTTTCAGTATTTCAAATGGTTTAAAAACTTTAATTGTAGCAAGCTGATCTAAAGTATTAATACTCCTATTAGCCCATAAATTCCCTATATATCTGTTATTTTCAAACTGGTTTTATCCCAAAGCACATTTCTTCATTTGAAAACATGTGAATTTGTCAGAATCATACTTACATCCCAATTCTGCCTTCTAGCCATCAAAAAATTACAAATATTATAGAACTATGATTAGAAAAGGAAAAAGCCCATTATCATGATACTGAACTTTCAAGTGTCCATATTTTTTGATTGCTTGGATTCCATAGAGAAACAAATTCAAATTTTATGCCTAGTCTTCCAAATCAGCATATGATATATTATACATATGATATATATACATATACATGCATGCATGCATGCATGCATACATACATACACATATATCCACAAAACACATACATACACACACACACATATGATGTATAAAAAAAACCTAAGGATTTGTTCTCCCCATAAAAATAATCTTTACAATTTTTCAGAACTGTGCTGATGGCATAAACATGTAAATCCTATGACTTATGTCTACATATAAGAAGTATGATTTTAAGAACAAGAAAAAAACCTGCTCATCAACACTTTCAACATTCAGCACAGTTGAATTTTTAAACAAGGTTACAAGACATTGGATGATATTTAATATAAATGTATATCAGTTATGTGGTAACCAGCCAAGATAGCTTACATTGCCAGTCAGTGTCTGATTCTGAATACACATTCACATAGAGGTAGGACCCCAAAAAGCACAGAAGGATCTCTAGCCTTCCTTTTCATAGCTGGGAAAAGGCACTGTTCCATTAAAACTAGAGCAAAACTCTTGAAGGAAATAAACAAATTGCTGGGCTGCAGTGGAAATAAGTGGAATTAAACACTCCTCAGAGCCTCAGAATTAGCTTGTTGGAATTTCCAGGGAAAAGGGAAATCATCAAACTCATTTGTGCCACATCCAAAAACATGTATATTAGAAAATACATGGCTTGTAAGTACCAGACAATACTAGTACAGTTTAGATTACTTCTAAAGGTATTTAAGATTGAAATAAATAAATATACCTCTAGTAGTCCAACAGCAACTGACAAAGCTACTCCAGTGGATCGCAAGGGTCTCTTTCCTTGAGTAACTGGCCAAGGATCTCTTTGTAGTTCCCCTAGAAGGTCTGTCATGTTCATGTCAATTTTGTGAACAGGCTGCAAAAATCTAGTTTTGTTTATCAAGAGAGAAAAAAGGAGAGACAGAAAGACATATAATATTTTGAATTATGCAGAGTATTTGTTTATTTGGAAAATGTGTAATATTTTAATCGTAGATTCAAAGTGTATCTAACAAACCTCTGTAGTTTGATTCACCTATTACCAGCTTTATATTTTCTCTTACATAGATGGCATGACCTTTGATCTTAAATCTAAAACAAAAGGCAGCTATTTCAAAAAGCAAAAATAGGCCTTTTTTAAAAAAGATGTTCCTTTTGGGATTTAAGAAAAAGATTAATGCATTTGCATAATTTGAAATATTATTTGTTCTGCAGAGGTACATACCTACTAGAAAGGTGAGGTGATTCTTGGGATTGAGGTGGTCTCCCTTGCTGAGTAGGGATGGCAGGCCTTGAAAGACCCAACATATCCTGACAATGAAAAACATCTATTATAAAATCAGAAGAAAATATAAAAAACATGAAATAAGAACTAGGAAATTCTTTCAACTTTTCACAGGAGATATATACCTGTATTTGTTTCGCTGACAGATCTTTAGTTCCTCTAAAAACGTAACTTTTGGAGATCCCTTCACAGCTCAATTCATGAACTTGAACCATTCGACCAAAGGTAATCAAGCCCACAAGTGCATCAGGAGGGAGCAGACTTAAAGACATTTGCAAGGATTCTTTCAAAGCTTGTAAGTCCTCCTCTTCCAAACATGTGTCTACCACATAAAGAAAGACCAGGGGTGTCTGAGGGCCACGCTTGATTGGGGAAAAAAGGAATACATATCACACAAATGTACATACAGTGAAAGACATCCCTTACTGTAACCCATGGTAAAAACACTTTATTCTTATAATCTGTTGTAGAAATGTTGAATACAGTTGTGGAATTTGAGAGATAACAAAAAAGACTACCTGGACTATATATTCTATTGTAGAAAACTGGGGCATAAGTTCTGCTGGCTGATTCACTTCAGATATGCCTGCATATGCTGGAGGAAACTGAAAAAAGACACCAAGAATTAGAGCATGTGCTGAAAAATACCAATTTTTAATAAAATGCAATGTTACCATTTTTCCTTTCAATTAAACATATGAATCTTAATTCCATTTTATAATGGTTTCTGGCTTAACATTTTGGCTGTAATCAAATGTAGTTATGATTTACATTTTTTCCCAAAATCATATCCCAGGCCTGCTCACCAATTTAACTATTAACTATTACACTGGTCTACAAATTTGGGGAAATTATCAACCTCCAAGATAAAATGTGCTCATTTTACATATTTTGATTAGATGAATTAGAAAACAGGTGGTAAAGGTGCTGGTTGGCTAAAGTTTTCAACATATTTCACAATAAAAATTTATACACAGGTGAGTATATTTGCCTACAAGGGAGGGAGGCATCTAATGATCATGATGCCTTATAACTTCTCGGCAAAGTATGGTAGAACAATGAAAATGGTACCCACATGGAATAAATTTATTTTCACTTTGAAAACAGATTAGTATGAAAAACACTCATGGAAAATTTGCTTAAGTCCTATAAAGCACTTGATGCAAACATGTCACTGAAAAATCACTACTTACACTCGCATTTAGACTATTCCCCTTTGAACTATGGGGCAACAAGTAATGAACATGCGGAGAGATTCCACTAGGATATGGCAGGCATGGAGAAAAGATACCAAGGGAAATGGAGTCCATCCATGCCTGCTGATTACTGCTGGAATCTTCCAAGGGATGATCCTACTGACGTTCACAAGAGAAAAGCCAAAAGTTGCAGTTTAGACACCAAGTAGAGACGGAAGCTTTTCATTTAATCTGATGTTAGACCTTGCCATTTTTTCATGCAAAAGGTATCAATAAAAAGATAAATTTATGATGATTGGTGTGGTACCATTTTCATTGCTATAATACATTTTGCAGAAAGGTTATGGAGCATAATCTCACATCCCCCTTGTAATTTTGAATTATTTTGATGCAATTTTGACCAAAGCTGTTATTTTGAAAACTGGAGCCAATTAATACTCAGGACTTAATTTTTCGTTATTAGTGACCAATTGTGGTAAAATTAAGCTACTTTACTTTCTGAGGCTTTCTCCTAGACCAGTGGTATCACTTTTGCATTCAATACAAAGCCATGGGTAAGAAAAATCATTTAAAATTTGTTGTGATGTTTGGATAAGAATGGTGTGTAAAGCAATAGCAATCATCCATTTTCATATCTCATATTATGATATATTTAACAAGTACAGCTTATTAAAGTCATACATATCAAGCTGTCTTTTACAAACTATAATGGCTTTGTTTATAATACACACAATGTGAAAAAAAAATAAGCATGAACCCAAGCAAGTGGCTTGGTATGACGTGGCTGGCTTCGTGTGATATGACAATCATGGTATACAGTTGACCTGGAGGTACAGAAGAAAGCCAGTGGCATCACTTTAGTACCAACAAGATTTTTTAAAAAAATGTATTACAGTAATGTTGGAATATAACAATTTTACACTTACCTGGTTCCTCTGAAAGCAGAAATTACAAGCCCAAAGCTTGGCTCTGTAATCAACTTGACTATAAAAAAGGAATATATAAAGAAAGCTGAAATCAAATTTTGAGGCATTAATTTTTAAACATTTAATAAAAATTACTACATTCTGTTTCATTCTCAAGCACTTGACACTGGGGTAAGGATTAAGGTAAATTTATAACAAAAATTGGACCCCTACAAATTGACAGCAAATTGACTTCTGGCTGATGTCATGGTGAGATCAGACACAGAGAATGGGTCTCCATGCTTCTCATGCCAAGTTCTCCCTGTTGGTGGGCTCTGAAAGTAGCCAAAGCTGTCTTGAAGGGGCAGTGAAGCAAAGAGGAACACCTTGCAAGGTCTTGAAGAGTCACAGGTCTCCTGCCTACACCCAGAGCTTACTTTCCCTCTCAGAGACGAGGAGAAGAGACAGCATAAGGTGGCTGCCACAAACCTGGGACAGCCGACGACCATCTAAGCCTGTGATGGCAAACCTATGGCACACGTGCCAGAGGTGGCATGCAGAGCCCTTTCTGTGGGCACACACGACGCGCCCCAGCTTAGCCAGCTGATCATTGGGTTTCTCACGCACATGTGCTCGTCAGTCACCTGGCTGTCAGGTTACTGGTGCTATGGGGTGCACACACATGCATGCCTTCCGATTTGAGTATTCTGTGCCTAAAAGGTTCACCATCACTGATCTAAGCTTTGAGCTGGAGTGGACTTCGATGAACAGTGTGGAACTGGGTGAGAGTATTTTTTTTTGCCCAAAAGTTAACCCCAAAAGAGAAATCAATGATTTACTCAGAACTACATGTTAAAGCGGCAATCAAACACTTTGAGAAAACTACCAGACCAGAAGGAACGGATGAAAGAAAGATTGTGATTATTGTATACTTTGAAGAGTAACGTCAGGTTTGAACAAATGGTTCTTGGGCTGTTGGCCAAAAGTAGAATTTATTAAAACAAGATAAGATGCAACGTAAGGAGGAAATGAGCAGAACTTTGAATGAGATGGACTTGATGTTTCAAAGCATAAAGCATATTATACAGAAAGAACACAAGGCTATTATGGAATTAATAGATGGCATAGATCAAAAATTGGAAAATATTATACAAAGGACAATGAGTAATGACCAAAACTAATGAAAGGATAATGAGGATCATTGATAAAATTAATAATGTTTGATGAATCAAACCAAGGGGAAAATATTCCAAGAGATCTGAAAAGAGAACAGGAGGAGCAGGAAGATACTTTGGGAAGGGAGACAGGAGACCAGGTTGATAATTTCAAAGCTAGACAGTGGAAGAGGGTAGGGATGGGAGAACCACTTAGAATGACTAGGCAGGATGTAGATACAGATACAGACAGAGATAAAAGATTTAAGAGAAGAATATGGGAGGCAAGTTAAAAAAAAGAATTAAAGCATTGATACGGGCAAGAGATGATGGACACTAGGCAGATAGGAAAAAGAAGAAAGAAAAAATATTTTTCTTTCCTTTTTTTAAAATAGTGGTAGGAGGGGAAAATAAAACAGAAATAGGAATGTATTCAATAAGAGATTGAGGGATTACTTGTATATATACCTTTACATTATGAAACAAAAGTAATAATAAAATGGGTAAATTAAAGATTGAATGATGGTATTATTATTATTTTCAAATATATTTTATTGGTTTTTTCATGTAAAAAGGAAAGAAGGTATGTGGGTATAAAAACAATTTTTGTACAGCAACCTGTTATTCAAGGTTATTGTCAGCATCCATAATAAAATACAATGTATCATATACTAATCTAAAATATTATTTATATTATTTCTTTGTTTTGAAATTTGACTCAGTTTATATCTAATAAATGTATGCAATCTTAAAATATAATAAGACATTTATGTTTAATATTCTGTTGAGTTTCTACAAGGTCTTCCTTACCCTGGCCAATTTAAAGATATAAAACGTGATTTTTACGGACTCCTCTTTACACCTTACCACCTTCATCTTTTGTCAAGCAAACCTTTGCAATCATTGTTCTATCTTGTGATCTCAGCTTCCTGGGAGACGCACACACACACCCCGCTCCCGGGGGGACCTCTGGGGACCACACACATACACTATATCAATCCATTCAGCTAAGAATAAAAAATCATCAAGTTGTTACAAAAGAACATCTCTATATTTGCTTAGTTTTGCTCTGTTTAGCTGACCCCTTCTGCTTAGCTGTAATTGTTTGACTTAACATGCAGCATGAATCTATTTTAATATGTTTCATAAGTTTAAGTCTGTGGGTTAAAATATCTGAGTGCAGTAAATGTGATTTATGTAATAAATGGTAGAGAATAAGACTGCCCAATGGCTAAGCAATGCTTAACATTAACACATCCATTGTGCATTGAAAATGATCATGCAAACCACTCTTCCCAGCAGTTTGTTGTATGTGGCTTGTCCTATTCATTTTTCCTTTTGTTAGATAATCCATTTTTGTTTTAATAAAACAGATAAACTGTTGCCCAATTAGAGTCAGAACATTGATTACTAGGTAAGGGTTAAACCTCCCCCATGGTGTCACTGTATTTTTAAAAATAATTCTAAGCATCTTCAGTGGAATATAAAGAGTCTGGAAGACTCAGATGAGATAGAACATTTCTGCCTTGCATTTGCAATTATTGCTGTTTTTCTTCTTTTGTCTGTAGTTGAATCATGGAGCCATAAAATTCAGGAAATATGGAACCATTTTCTCACTTGGCATTTGAAGCCTAATCACAAACATTTTTAAACACATAAGCTAAGAGAGACTAGATTCATTCCCATCATAGTAAACTACAGTTTAGAATGGCATCAGAAGTGGAATCTAGGACAAAGCTATGATTACTTTAACTGTAAACTTAAATTCTGATTTAATTATTTAGGGCAAGGATGGAAACACATGGTCCTTCAAATATTGCTACATTACCTCTATTAGTAGCCTTCACTATCAGTAACGCTAAGTAAAGTTGCTGTGAATTCTAAGTTCAGCAACAGTTGAAATTCAACAAGTTCCTAGTCATACTTGGAAAGAAATCCATTTACCACTTTACCATGTACCTTTTTTCTTTTAAAATACCCAATATTATATCCTCAATTATTTGGAGTACTTGAATAATCCTCAAGTTAAAACTTGAAGAAGCATTTTGCAAAATTCAGGACTGAATCTATAATTGTGCTTAAAATATTTTCAATGTTTCTGCATAAACACTGTCTAAAATGTGATCTGTTTTCCACACATCTTGAAACTAGATGAAGAGAATCCAGTTATATGAACAAGTCAAAACATTATACTAGTTCATTTATTTAAGAAAATTGTGTGGGAAGCAGGCGAGCATGTGCATGTGCACTCCATTTATGTGCAGCAGGTGCACTTGCCCACCACTCATGCAAATGGAACTATGCACTCATGCACATCTACCCATTGTTCACACAGAACCATCCTTTCTCCACCACCACCACCAGTCTGCAAAGCCAGAAAGGTTGGGGAACTGTGATACAAATAATTTTACCAGTCCACAGGAATCAAAACAATCCAGACAAAACTAAATGTATTAAACAAATACATACCAGAGTGGATTGAGAACAGTTTTGCAGGTTGGTCTACTGCATAGAACAGGCTCATACTGGACAGGTGGTAAATCTAACCGTTCTTTCAAAGGTGTAAGAAGACAAGCCAAAGGAACAACCATTCTGGTGGCCTCCAATCTGCTGGAAGGCCAAACATTCCAACTGAAGCGAACTCCATCACGCTCTTCATTTTGCTGGATAAATTCTAGGTAAGTCGCCATAGAATTGTATTTCTGCAAAACTAAAACACAAGTTTGATATACAATTTTAGAGCTTTGAACAGAATGGTAGTTTCTTTCCACCCAATGAATTGAAAACCATGCACAGTATATATTATTCAGATACTCAAGAGGCTTCACTATAAAATTACTCAACCAGTGACATTCACCCATATTATTAAGGAGGGAGGGTTTTTTCTAATTTGATAATATGCTACAATGGCTGGTTCACACTAAACTATAACCATGGATTTATAAGCACAAAGAGTCAATTCACATATTATGAACATAATTACCGTATTTGTAATGCTATGTTTGAAAACAGTTACTATTATTTGTAACTCATTCATTCTTTCACACAAGCAATTGTGTTCCTTTGCAGAGAAGGGTAAAATAAAAATGAAATAAATCCTTTTTTCATGCCTTTCTTTTACCATTGCCCAGATGGTATTTCAAACAGATTACAATTATAAATACTACTTTGCCTTTTGTTTCTCTACACCTTTTTTGTTTATTGAACAATGTGTTTTTTGCTTCTCTGCTGCATTTTTTTCTTAGTAAAAGAGGAAATTCTTCTAGAGCATCTTTGATGTTTTGAAATATTGAAAAGGTTAGCTTAATAGAATAAATACTACTTATGTCTATTTAATCTGAATTATAAATGATCTTTAACTAAACTTGGCCATCACATATTTGGCAGGGAAATACAGGGAAAAAATAGGCAGACATTCAAAGAGGAAACAATAAGTCTATGTAATGCTACTTCATTGCTCTGGTTTAAGAAGAACATGTATTCTTAAACAGCAGCTTATATAGCAGTGGGACTTTATGTGAAGATAGTAGGTTAATTACCATGTTTACCCCAAAATAAGACCCTGTGTCATATTTTTTGAAGCCTGAAATAAGTGCTTGGCCTTATTGCCATGCACTCAAAAGCCCGACTGAGCTTATTATCAGGGGATGCCTTATTGTGAGGGAAATAGAGTATAACCCAGCAAAAATGGTTTTACTTTCAAAAGTCTTTTCACATTTTGATTTCATTTTTCATACACAATTACTTTATAATATAAAATGCTATATCTGTGTTGCATATATTTACCTCATGCACAAATATGCTTCATAGCTCATTACTAAGTTTATGTAAAATGTAAGCTTGTGTTAACAAAATTTATAATTGGGCCTAAGACTACCAAAAGACGCTTTAGACAAATCATGCAAGCAATTATCATATATCAAAGATACATTCACAGCAGGTATCAAAAACAGCTTGAAGATTTAGTTAACACACAACTCTGATAAAAGAACAATATTTCAAACTACTTAATAGAAATTTAAGGGTACAATTCGAACTAAATTTACAGGAAGTAAATCTCATCTGCACCAAACTAAATCACAATTAGGCACTAAGGTATGAACACAGGCATTAGGTGATACATGACTAGACACTTGGGACTATGGGACATTGTGGATAGAATCATAATACTATGTAACACAGCTATGCAGGTAGTCCTTGACTTACAACCACAATTGAGCCCAATTGTTGCTAAGCAAGACAGGTAAGTGAGTTTTGTCCCATTTTATGACCTTTCTTGGCACAATTGTTAAGTGAACCACTACAGTTAATAACATGGTTACTAGCTTAAATAATAGTTAAGTGAACCTGGCTTCCCCCCTGTCTTTCCTTCTCATGTGATCATAAAAGATAAATAGTCCCATGATTCCAGGACATTGCAACTGCCATAAATATGAGATGGTTGCCAAGTGTCTGAATTTTGATTGATTGATCATGGGGATGCTGCAATGTTTGTAAGTGTGAAAAACTGTCATAAGTCACTTTTTCCAGTGCTATTGTAACTTTGAACAGTCACTAAATGAACTATTGTAAGTAGAGGACTACCTGTAATATATTCAAAGGGCAAATTCTTGTTGGATTTTTATACAGAAAGAACTGCCTTTATATTAATTTGTGGCAGTGCCACAAACATTCATGTTATACTTTTTTGAAAAAGAAACAGACCTACAAAAAGACAAGTTTCCTAAATAAAAGACTGTATGATGGGCAACCATCATTCCCCAGATCACTTTTCTTGCTGCCCACCAATCTCTGTCCCACACCTGATTTTTGTTTCAGGTATTTTTAATGAAAAAATAAGAAAGCAGTATGTTGCAAAGCACCAATCTTTAGCACTGTATTTATTTACAATAATACCTTTAGCCTTCAGAAAGTTGCACAGGCAAAGTTGAGAAGTACCCCAAACAGAAATTTTCCCATATAAAAATTTGCATACTAGACTTGAATAAGCTACTTGGATGAATAGCTAAACGTTGGGAGGGAGGGAAGGAAGGAAGGAAGGAAGGAAGGAAAAACACCCAAGGAAGTCCAGTTGTCTTCTGGAAAAGCACCTTTGGGAGAGCCCACTAAACAGTTAGTTCTAATTTACTGATGATGATGATGCTCTCTGTATATATAACATACCGACGGCCAACAGTTACAAACGGTTCAGTAAACGAGCGACTCTTCTGTTAACCGGCTAACGCAGAAGTCTTCAAACTTGGCAGCTTTAAGAGTTGTGGAGTTCAACTTCCAGAATTATCCAGCCAGCTAATTCTGCCAAGTTTGAAGACCGCTCGGCGAACGTCTCAAGAGAGGAGACGGAAAGAAGTTCAAACCGGGGGGGGGGGGGGGGGGGGC
>JANHFP010001939.1:90860-109321 GCA_032468135.1 Calamaria suluensis | reverse complement strand
CAATATCTCAGGGGCTGCCCCAAAGAAGAGGGAGTCAGGCTATTCACCAAAGCACCAGAGGGCAGAACAAGAAGCAACAGATGGAAGCTCATCAAGGAGAGAAGCAACTTAGAACTAAGGAGAAATTTCCTGAACAGCGAGAACAATTAATCAGTGGAACCACTTGCTTCCAGAGGTTGTGAATGCTCCAACACTGGATGTTTTAAAGAAGATGTTGGATAACCATTTGTCTGAAGTGGTGTAGGGTTTCCTGCCTGGGCAGGTGGTTGGATTAGAAGACCTCCAAGGTCCCTTCCAACTTTGTTATTCTATTCTAGAATATAAAATATATTGCATAGCAGGGTATGCATCCTTTGGGCCACAAACTTCATTTGTGCCATTGTACTTTTGCCATTGAATTGATAAGATCACATTGCAGAAATTCAGTGGCAAAATTTGATGTAGGAGGGGATATTTCAGAGAATGGAAGATGTTTGCTTCCCAGAGTGTCATTTTAGGAGAATTATGGAGGGCATATGTCACATGAGGTCTCAGTATCCCACCCTTTGTGTTTTTTTTTTACTAGAACACCAAAACCAAATTTACCAATAATGATTGAATTGAAGGCTCCTTGAGAAGCTTTAATGAGGTGTCGATAAATTAATTTGTCACAAATCTCTCATAGAACTTTTGTTTTTAAGCTGGGAGGAAGCAGATGGAGGAAACAGTTACAGCCGAAAAACTTAAAGAGAGAGTGAGAACTAGGGTGGGAACTGGTTATTTGTCCCTTCTGATCTGTCCGATATCAAATAAAGAAGGAAATGGTGCCAAGGTCTTTAGTATCAACATGAATCAAAATAAATAAACACCACGGCAAAATATAACTGCATGGAGCTTCTTTAAATGAAAGGATGAAAGGATAAGCAACTGATGTCAGGAATTCCAGAGGAATCAGGTGGAATATATCCTCACAAGAATACTCTCTAAGGTAATTGCAAGGGATCTGTGAGCTCAAGGCTCTTTGATTAAATTTGCTTTGCCAAGCCTTCCTCTGGTCACGCGATAATCTTTTTGAGACTTTCTGGCAAGCAAAATCTGTGGGGAAGCCAGATTCACTTAGCAACCTAACTTAACAACCACAGTGATTCACTTAACAACGGTGCAGGAAAGATTGCAAAGTGAGGCAAAACTCACTTAATAACAGTCTTGTTTAGCAATGGGAATTTTGGGCTCAATTGCAGTGGTAGGTTGAGGACTACCTAAAAAAAATTGTTATTCATTATTTCTAGAATATGGATATATGCCAGCATGCCACCAGTGTTTTTCTACCATAAGATAAACTTCTGAGCCTTGAAGCACCACATAAACTTAGTGAAATAAGTAAATAAACAATCCAACCATTAAATGTGGATAACTTTTCAACTCTGTATTAACAATAAGTTCTACTTTTATCAGACAGCATAGGTTAGTTAGAAAAAAGATGGTGGCGTTTTTAATTTAATGTTTGCACATGTGAGTTTTAAAAACAAATCAAAAGCCCTTTAATGGGAAAGCTGTATTTTTTTTCTGCTCGCCATAAAAAAAAATCTGCTTGCATTTTTTTTTCTGCTCACCATCTCTCTTCCCTGAATCTTTGTCTGTATCTACTGTAGTTACCAAGGAAACCGATCACTGACACAGTTTGTTGAACAGCATACAGCAGGCTCCCTGAAATCTTTCTGATCCTTAATATTTCCTATAGCTTTTCCTTGACAGTCCCTTGTTCTCCTAAACAAATCTTCCAAAAAAATTTCCTTAACCATTTCTATTAACAAACTCTACACTTTCCATTCATCACAAAAGTTGATGTCCTTCCGTTGTGTGTAGTTTTAGATGATTATGACCATAAGGTCTTATAAATATAGTATATTGATCTATAGCAGAGTCCACAAGTCTTAAATCTGCCAAGTTTGAAGACCTCTGATCTATAGCCATATAGACAAAATATATAGCATATATATATATATGGTATATATATATATAACATGGTTATAACATGGTTAGCTTTCAGATTTGAGGATGGTAGCAAATTAATCCTATCTGCACTTTTGAAATTGACATGTTTAGACATTCAGCTTGCTTCTTCTACTGTGGTCATCAGGTAGATTGAAATATTAATATTCACAATTTTATTCTTCACCCAAGAATATAATTTGCAAAGGCAAACCTAGCTTTGCGTTCTTTATGCTGAGGAAAATGATATCCTGTATTAAAACAATGCTATCTCAAGACAATTCACCAATGATTTTTTTCAATTCATTGTAAAAAAAATCTATGTTATTGTAGATAGTTGAAGCAACTCCCTATAATTACAGATCCTGAGAAATCTTAGATGCCTTGGAAATCTTCAAGAAGGCCAAGGTAAAACTCCTGTTCATTAGTGAGTCACAAATGAAGACTTTTCAATGGCTTTTTAAACCTTTGGCTTTGCTTTAGAAGCGATAAAAGTCCCGTCCTTGTAGGATAAATGAACAGACAGTTTTCCTAAATGACTTGGTAAGAAACACAGGGCAGCAGAATAGGAATGAATTGAATTTTCAATAGACAGAAGGAAAGCTAATGATTGCCAAGGTTCAAAGAAGTCTGAACAGGATTTTTATCTCTGGGGAAATTATACAGAATTTGGAATCGACACGGTATCTCTATAAAGATGATTAAAGTGAGCCAGCTTTAGAAAGGTTAAGGATCTAGAAAAGTTAGAGCTTCACTGGGTGAATTTGGTGGCATTTTCCTTAGTGCATGCTTATTATGCATATGGAAGTTGAATCAAAGGGAAAGTTGTCATTTTTGTGACCGAAGGAGAAACCTTATTCATGGAGTGCTGAGTCCACATAAGAGCGAAAAAGCAAAAGTAACTGAGGGAGGAGGTAAGATTTATGGGACAGAAAGAAATTTGTTGTACTTAGGCTATTTATTTTGAGAGGAATGATAACGTTGCTCTTCCTTTCCACATTGATAAGGCTTTGCCTTTCCAGAAACAGATGGGAGATAAAATAAAATGGCAATTTCAAATACTATTTAATCTATTAATAAATTTTAAACCCATGCCTTTCAGATACAGAGAGCCAGTTTGATGTAGTGGTTAAGGCCTAGTGGTTAAGGTCTAGAAACCAGGAGATTGTGAGTTCTAGTACTACCTTGGACAGGAAGCCAACTTGGTGACCTCTCAGCCCTAGGAAGGAAGTAATGGCAAATGACTTCTGAAAAAAATGCAGGGACTTAATCAGGCAGTCTCTAAGATTTGGACATGATTGAACAGAAGAGAAAAATTAATCTTTCACATGTCTGTAATGTTTGTTCATACATGCACATTCCTATTGATAAAAGTTCCTTTTTAACCTTAATTAAACACCTTCTTGTAGCTAGTTCTTTCCCTTATTACCTCTTGCTGAAGGCAGTAGCTGATTTTGCTAGACTGAAATAAAATAGTGATGAAAATCAAACTCAGAAGCCCAAACTGAGAGTGTTAATCATAGAAACCTAAAAGTAATTGAGAGTCTTGTCTCTGAATCCTTTTCCATGCTCAAGAGATTTAGTAAAAGGCAGACACTGTCTGCAAGGAGTTTTATAGAAAGCCTTCAGAGGACTAAGCAGAAATTGGATAGACTGATAAGATCCATCTGTTCTCCGAAAAGTTATCTTGGGTTGTTTAAATTGGCAAAGAGATATATTGTTGGTTTTTCACTGATTGTGATTACAATGGGCTTTACTGTTTATCTGTGTACCGATGGTATCATTAGGACTATTCCAACATTATTTTGTGTATTCTGTGGGTTAGTTTAAGGTGCTACTGGTTGGGAACTCAATATTTAAATACGATTGCTACACTTTTGAAAGAGTATTCTTTCAATTATTTAGAAGAAGAAAAAAGACAAGAGAGGCAGCTGTGAAAATACTTCAGGGTCATTTGGGGATTTAGTTAAGAATGAAGCTTGTATCACTGCCAAAAATAATCCTTCAGGTTAATATAGATAATATCTATTTACTTTTTACTTATTTACTATTTATATTAAATATAATTTCCTGGACTGTAATAAACTTTGTGTACGTCTTAAAATACAATCCCTGTATTGTTTCCAAGGAAATTCTGTTCATTCAAACTTAAATAGAAATATTTCATCTTAAAGGCTAACAATCTCATTGTGATATAAGGACACCTCACTAGATATATTGTGTATTATCTTGAGATGGGAGCTTATGTATGTGCATTCATTGTTTGGGGTGGTGTGGGTAAAGACATACCAAGCAGAGACTTAGCCTTCTTCCCGGTGGGCATTTTGAACTGTAAGGTGAATTCATGATCACATACAGCCCCATAAGAACCATTGGTTTCTCTTTAATCCAAACTCATATGGTAGCATCTCTTCAAGGTTTGTCAAGGACAAACACAGCAGAAATTCCAAAATATTCTTTATTTTTTGTAGGGTAGAAATAAGTCCTTCCCCACTTCCAAAGACTGGTTTTAATTCACTGACACACTGCTTACCTTGAAGAATCGTTACACATAAGAATAAAAATGCTGTGTGTTTGTGTGTGTGGTGGGTTGCTTCCAGTTCTTGTGAACCGGTAGTGAAACCGGCAGGAGGCTCCGCCCACCCACCCAAACGACATCAAGGATGATCTGTGCATATGTAGAAGTGTGTGCGCACAAGCACTCCCATTGCAAACCAGTAGTAAAGATGAGTGGAACCCACCCCTGGTGTGCAGAATGTAGAGAATGGTTGGCTGGGTTAATAATTATGTTAATGATTATGGAATTCAAAATGAAGCCTACCGCTATTGGAAAACACATGAAATGGGGAAAGGGGATTGAGCTGTTAGATCGGAAAGGTAAGAATTTACTTTGCTTGTGGAGCTTAGAGCAAAGTGGAAGGGCCTGTTTCTTCCTATTTACACACAACATTTTTCTGAGCCAGTTCTAGGAATTATAACAACCTCCTCCTCCTCCCCCCCACCAACATATATCCCATCTCCATATGTTCTGAGGATTCTCAATTGCCATATGGAGATAATATAACTGGGGATATGGAGAGAAGTTAAGAATTGGAAAGGAAATTGTGTTAATACTGCAGGCATAAATAAACAAGAGCCACAATCTATCTTCACAGATGACTTTCAACTATGATTTTTCAAATCTTTCAAAAATTTCAGCTTTCACCTAGCAGTTTGTCACAGTTTGTTGCAATCAACAGTTTGTTGCAATCAAATTAAACAGCATAACCCAGTCTTGCCACAGGAAAATGCATTTGAACTGCAACTGAAATTATTTTCAAGCAAGGACGCTATTTATATTATCAGGTTATTTTTTATGCTAGATTTGCAATATTTCGGAGGAGCTAGAAAAAAATCTCACAACAATGTTACTGAAGGCTAGCAAGGATGAACCCTTCAGAAACCTAACTTTTGTTAGCGGTCTGGCTGTACATCAGCTTGGCCTGCCTGTCAACAGCTGCACAAAAAGGCAAAAGACCAAGATATTGTGGAACAGGGAGAGAGCCCAGGCCTTCCGGGCACGGATGACATCACTAAAGTTCACAGCAGCAGCAACTTTCCAGCATCAACCATCTCTCCTGATGAAATTATTGACATCTCCTGTGTCGGCCTTGAATACAAAAATGACGATGGCACAATGACTCCATGCTTCTGCAGAGTCATTTGCAATAGTGAGGCCAGTAAATGCAAATTCATCCACTCAATAAACACACTTGCCAGAAACCACACTAACTATAATAAACTGTTTGCAGCCTGATGTATCCATATTACAGTATGTACGTTCCCAAGAGCTCCACACAGAGCTGGAAAGACACCAGGATCATGGAGAGACTGACCTTTATATTGACTACCACGCCGACTGTATCAAATCCAAGACCAATGTCTCACATCCCTACAATCCCAACATCCCAACAACATCAACATCCAAACCTAGGCAAGCATGCCCCCAAGATCATCCAGGTTCACCGCTACAGACCTTAAATGCAAACTTCTCAATGCAAGAAGCCTCACAAACAAAATACTGGAATTTCTTGTACTAAATACAGCTCAATTTGACCTTATATTTGTCTGCAAAATGTGGTTAAATAAATCCTTTCCAGACTTCATTGCCACTGCAAGTGACTACCATGTCCACCGGTCTGATTGTGAAATCCGAAGAGGAGGTGGAGTTGCCATCTTCTATAAAAAGTCCCTAGATCTGAAAAATATTCAAGTAACACAAGAACTTGTTCTTCCTGAGACCATTATCTGCAATTTATCACTAAATACCACAATTCACTTCCTATTATGTTACAGAGCCCCTGATTATGAACTTGATCATGTGAGCAAACCAACTACAATACTAATGTGGGCAGCCTCATGCCCACATCCCATTATCTTTCTTGGTGACCTCAATTTACCTCTTATTAATTGGACCCTAAATGAGTGCTCAACTGAAACATTTGTATACCACCCTGTATAATGCCTTCACTACTTTAGGCCTCAATCAATTGGTAACTATCAACACTAGATTCAACAAATGCCTTGATCTAATCTTCTGCAACAGTTTAAACACAATTTTTAACCTTCATATCAAAGAACCTTTTTCCAACAGTGACAACAGCATGATGGACTTTTATCTAAATTTAGATCCATACAAAGAATCTCGTAATAGGACTCCTAAATACAACTTCAAAAAAGAAAACTACAGTCTCATAGCTGCCAACCTCTCATATCTAGATTGGCAAATCCTATTCAATGACTGCAACACTGCAGGAGACTATTATAACATTTTTCTACTTGAAATTCAAAAAGTCACTAATCTATATGTACTTTAGTAATGCCCAAAGCCAAAAAGAACAAATTACCCATATCAATAAGAAAACTCCTATTTAAAAAAAAACCTGGCTATATAGGTAACTTCAACAACTGATGCAAAACTTTATGCTGCCAAATAAAAACAGAATGTACCAATTACCACTATAAACAGGAAAAAGAGCTGTTACACACAAAATCCAATCGTGCCTTCTATAATTTCCTAAACACCAAACTTAAAGGCACAAAAGCCATCCCACCTCTAAAAGGGTAAAATGGTGAAGTTTGTAATGGTGATGCTGTTAAGGCTAATCTTTTCAACACTTTTTCAGTTCAGTCTTTGTCAACAGCAATGCCATCTCCACCTCATTTCCTAAGAAGAGGGCCCAAACCTTTGGGCATGGAGCAGCAAAGAGAAGTAGGAAGGAAGCAGGCTGAGGCCTCCAGGGCCTCAATTGCTTTGCACATGCTGTTGGGTCAGTTGGGCAAATGAGCTGGGGAGGGAAGAGATAGGCAAGCTGGTAGGAGTTGTACCTCTCCCCCACAGTTGCAAGGATGCACATGCTGCCAAGCACCTGAATTTTAATCACATGACCACAGAGGTGCTGCAACAATTGTGGCTTCTGACAGTGCTGTAATTCCCTTTGCTCAGTGCTTTTGTAATTTCAAACAGTTTCTGAATGAACTGAGGCAGTAAGTTGAGGACTACCTGTATAATACCTAATCAAAATAGTTAAGCAGCAAACTTTGGTATATATAGATTTCTTACAACATGTTTTGTTGAACTCCCAAGATAATGCCTATATTGGAAATTGCATAATTAGTATGTCATTTGCAGTTATCAATCTTCAGCTATTTCTGAATACCTATGATTTAATCTGGCTGTGACATAAATCACTTAATAATGGTCTCAAATGTCAATTTTCTGTTTTCCCCTTTATTCTGTTTCATATTTCTGACACTTCCATTTTCAACAAAACAGGTTACTGGCTCTAAAGTAGTCTAGAGGAAGCATACAGAGAAGGAACACAGTTGTAGAGAAAGTGTTTTCCTATGTAATTATTTACCCCACTGCTGTTAGCTACTTTGATTTCTGGTTTTTAATAAAACATTCATATATATATATGGGAGGAAGCAATTTTGAAGCCCCTTTTGCCTTTCAGCTTATCACAGATAAGCTTATCCCAAGCTCTCTTTATTTAAAATATCAGCAAAAATAAACAATCGAAACATTAATGACACAATGTTGCCATATAATTACTGCCTGGAATAGTCTCTGTGATGAGCTGAAAGGCAAAAAGGGGATACAAAATTGCTTCCTCCCATATTTGGGCAACTAGGTATCTCTACACACACACACAACATAATACTTGCCTAGTGAAAGCTGCTGATAGGATGAGAACCGGTGGCCTAGTGGATAATCCAATTGCCTAAGATGCAAGTGACCCAGGTTCAAATCCAATAAAGAGTATGTTTGGCTGATGAGAAGTAATAAGTTCGAAATAGCTATCCCAAACTCTCTTTATATATATATGAATATGTTGGTTAATTGTTTTCTGCTGGTATATGAATATATACATATATATATATATGTTTCAATTCTTAATTTTTGCTGATATTTTAAATAAAGGGAATGTGGGATAGCTATTTCAAACCTATTAGCTCTCATCAGCCAGATATACCCCCTGTTGCATTTGAACCTGGGTCGCCTGCATCTTAAGCAGATGTATTACCCACTAGGCCACCGGTTCTCATCCTATCAGCAGCTTTTTTACTAGGAAAGTGATGTGTTTACAAACACACACACACATATATTTCCATCCATCCATCCATTTATCCATTCATTCATTTTGTGTGTCACCGATCTTGTATAGAGCTATTCTTCTACATTGTTCCTTTAAAACAGTGGTCCCCAATCTTTATGGCTTGGCAGCCAGGCGGGGGGCAGAAGGGAACCATCCCACGCAAGTTGTGCTCCACCCGTGTGAGCCAGCCGCTCACATGCCCAATTCCAAACAGGCTGGTAATAGCCCAGGCCAGGGACTGGGGAGCCTTGCTTTAAAATTTTCTCATATTGTTTTATACTCAAGCAAATGCAAGGTTCTGTGGGAATCAGTGGGTTGGATTCATGCATTGTGCTAAACCACAGCTTCTTTCATTATAGTTTAGGTAAGCCACCATTGGCTAAACTTGCACAATACACTAAATCATAAATCATGATTTAGAAAGCATAATTCACAATGGCTTTGCTGAAAGAAAGAACAGCCACAATACAGCAGAGCACACTATTACAGTCCCTCCCTCCCTCGGTAATATTCTTCAACTTCTTCTGACAGAGAAAGTTTTGGAAAAGTTTTTCTTTTGAATAATTACAGATGTAACTACGTTAGAAGAAAAATGAGTTGTGGATATTTAAGAAAACTCATTGCAGAGTTCACTGAACTTTTAAAATATGTATTGCCTTCCACTTTTGTTTAAACGAATTCCTTTAAAAGATAAAGATGTCTTAGTGTTCTAAAACCCAAGTGCTTTGTTATGTACTGACGTTGGGATCTCTGCTGATAGATGATCCTGTGAAATTTTCTTTAGCAAAATAATTATCTGGCTATTTGCCTTAACCTAAAGAGGAAAAACCTCTTTCTTGTTCAATTATTATTTTTCAGCTTAAAATAAATGTGTGCACCTCACTCCCACCCCCGAGGCAGTGATATTCAGCTAGAAGAGAAGGTACAGAGGTTCACAGTAGCACTGTTACAAATATGGATGTTGTTTTTTTCTGGGTCTTTAAACATAGATTAGCCTCCAAATACGCCTCATTTGTTCCACATAACACACACGCACACACACACACACACACACACAGTTTACATTATTAGAATGAACATTACCACTTCAGTAAAATGCAACCCCAACCCTAACTAATCTGATTTAGAAAATAAGCAGGAACAGATCTGATTATACTACTCAGATGGGGACCTCCTAGCAATGCCAGGACTGCAGATGTTGGATTAAGAATGCCGCATAGATTTATTTTCTTGTTGCCTTTCTATCTTTCTTGATTTTCTCAAGAATTTCTCACACATAATCAATTTAATTGGTAATATTAAACCATTCCTCTAACAATAGTGGATTAATCCTCCCAGCTACAAGCAATAGTGAAATGAACTTCTAGTAATAATAATTTCTACATTTCTAATCTAAGTATCATTTCACTAGTCCACTATGGTGCAAAGCTCTTAACATACTACTGTTTCCATTAGTAAAAGTATTTTACTAAATTGTACCCTGTGGGAGACAGATTGAAAGCTAGGCTTTCCCAGAGCAGGAAAGCTATTTATATCAATAATCAAATACAGCCTAACACTAACCAAGGTGCCTATTAAGCCACTAAAATAGTGGGATTTAAATGATAAAGGTATAAGATAGCCCTCCTGTTTACAGAAAGCAAATAATTGTTTTAAGTGGCTTCACCTTAGCCAGCAATAACCATTGAACTTGGCCATGCCAAGTATCTTGCATAGAATTCTTTTTTTCTAATGCAGTTTTATTAAAAATTACAATTAAAAGGGTAAAAACTAATGCAGACTAAGAAAAATAAAAGAAAAAATAGAAAATGCAGGAAATGAAAATAGAAAAGTAAGAATAAGAAAGTAAAAAAATACTAACCCTTTGATGTCAAGTTTAAAATATTTTGTATTTTTCTTACAAATGATCCATTCTTCTCATATCTCATCTCTTATCTATAAAAACCCTCAGACCTCATCATTCAGTCTTGATCAGCAAAGGTTCATCAAGGGTTACCAGAGATAATAATATATCTGTCAGGAAGCAGAAATCTGTGGTTGAAAATTATCATAGCATAAGATCTAAACAATCTGAAAGAATGGTAAATAGGGTACAGAATTATTCAGAGGATAGAATAAGACAGTTCTTGTATTGTGTCCCTGGGAAGCTTTGCTTTCAAGAATTAACATAATATATTAAATTATATCAACTACACGCTTAATGACACAAAACTTTTTCTTTATGAACACAGCCATTCACTCGCCTTATTTTTAAATTATTTATTTCTAAAATAATTTTATTGTATGTATTAACAAGGTACAGATAAATAGGTTCAGTTTTTTAATTGTTGAAATTCCAAGTATGGCGCTTGGGAAGCGTATTATATGAATTTATGCATACTTTCTAAACAGTATGCATATGTACGGTACTTCTAAACCAAGGGTGTCAAACTCGATTTCATTGAGGGCCACAATAAGGATTGTGTTTGACCTCAGGGGTTGGAGGGCATGGTCAGAGTAGGCGTGGTCAGCTCAACAACACTTGTGTCAGGGGTGCCTTTGACGGTCTGCCAGCATGCGGCCTACCCGAGCTCAGTTTTCACTGGCAGAGGCACTACAGGCTGGTCCTTCACTGTTTCCAGAGTGTTTCCGCGGGCCAGATCTCAGCACCCTGCAGGCCAAATCTGGCCCCGGGCCTTGAGTTTGAGACCTCTTCTCTAGACAAATATGTACTTCTTTTCTTTTACATATTGAGCAAAAAGGTTATTATGTTTTCAGTAATTTATAATCTGTTCTAGATTTTACTCCAGGAAATAGGGAACGATGTATTCATGTCATGGAATATAAATCAGGATCCTGCTTTGCGCCTTGTACAGGAGTTGCGGAAGGTCTGAAAAATTTGTTTGACTATTTTTAAATAGGGTTTCCTTAGGGGGTAAAACAGAATAGCCTTCCTTAAACTTTCTACCTTCCTGACATGATGAAGCTATTACTCCCAGCAGGTGATCCATTCTGGAAGTCTTGAGGTTTAGTGGACTCCACATTGGAGAAACCAGTAGTAAAGAGCTAGCCTTCTCGTGCAAAGAACTATGTTTAGTTTAGCAGGACTAAAGAATGCATTGTGACCGATTTGTACATCTCACTGACACAATTGGACAGATTCACACATCCCATCAAGCCATAAGCCAGGGGTTTTGCCCCTGAAGCCCTCCTATCCATGAGATGCCTACAAAAGCTTGCCCCCTGGTGTTTCCAATTGTAATTTTTACTATGATGGAAACAACATCGTTTTGAAAATCTGTGGAGAGTGATTATACTATTTCAACTAAACTTAAATATACATGCAAATGGTATGACATCAGGTGAACTTTCATCCAGGAAAAGTCCATAATATTTTTTTTTGAAACAGATTCCATCTATGCAAAGGCTAAATCTTGGACTAGAAAACATTGTTCCTCTCTAATGGAAGGAGTCTGTATCTCCCAAAAGTGGAAGTCAAAGCTAAGCAAATTACATTATGACTTTGAATCAGTGGTAGGTTGCTACAGGTTCACCCCGGTTCGGGCAAACTGGTAGCAGCCACAGCAGGAGGCTTCTCCCACCTGCATGGATGTTTCTGCACATGCCCAAAAGTGAACTGGTAGTGACAGGTTTTGAAACCCACTACTGCTTTGAGTGATGAATGAGCCAAACAAGTGTTTCATGCTACTGAGGACAATGCCTGTTTTGAGTACGGCTGAAGAAATGTTCAAATAATATCTCTTTGTTTTTCGGAACCCAGCCTGTATATATATATATATATATTTCTACCATGCAAGAAGCCTGCACTCTTAGCATTCTACGAATATTTCTGTGTTTTGACCATATACTTACTGCAAGTCATAGGCCATCTGGAGTGCTCTGTGTAGGCTGCTTTCATCAGCTTCCTCTTGCTTTAGAGCTCTTCCTGTGCCCTTTCACTGGCACTAGCAATTCAAAAGAGCATCTTGAAACTGCAAAGGCTATTGGGTCAGAAATGTTCCTGAGATGTGCCAGCATAGTTGCAAAATGAGAAGGCATTTTAAAATAATGTGACTGAAATTTCTTTTCAGGGACCTAAAGAAGTTGCTTGGGCTGAGACAGCAGACAGGGGAGTTCTCTGTAAATCAGGCTTCCCTGCTCTAAATGATATCAATCTGGGAATAACTCACACCACCGATCCTTACATTTAGGTGTTTTTTTTTTATTTCTTCAGTTTGCAAAACAGCCTGGAAAACCTCTGACATGAAAACTCTGGCTGGATCCCATTGGGTCTGAATGCCATTAGATTCTTTTCGATCTTTCAGCTTCTTTGAGAATACCTGAAATGTGAGGGTAAAAGGCAGACTTTCCTAACTTGGGGAATTTCAAGATATATGGGTTGTTGTTTTTTTGTTTTTTTATCTCAGAAACTCAGCAATGGCTGTGCTAGTCAAGGGATTCTGGAAATTGGGAATTTCCATAAGTCAGGAAAGATTGTGCTGGCTGGCTGGCTGGATGCAGAAATCCTGAAATAGGGCTAAATGTGTGCAACACCATGATAACCTATCTTGTCATAGGTTGTGCCCTGTATATTTCAAACTAGACTAGTATAATATAGAATTTTCTAGGATGTAACTAGTTCTCAGAATTGTAGCCCAGGCATAACTGAATAACAACAGATTGGGAAAAGCAGTGTTAAACATATGCTGAGAAAATATGCTCTAAAATCATTGGCTCTGAGTCCTAACTTGAACTCAGACACAATTTGCAATGGCCGTTTATTAGACAACCGGGTATATATTTCTGTATCATTTCTCTCTGAAAGAGGAGAAGATGGTTCATGTCCTTCTCATCACAATTAGAATCCATCAACCTTAATTTGAATGTCTGTTGTTTGTCTAGCGTGGCCCATAGTAATTCAGCAGTCAAATTGATTTTCAGAGGAGTAAAAGATGAATAATTATCTTTCTGTCTGAACATTTGGGAACCCATTTGTAGAATAGATTCCTAGAAGATTAATTCAAGGAGGATAGTCTAGCTTGCTGGGCTTTTATTTGGAGGGCCAGGAAAGATACAGCTGAAAAGGGAAAAAAAATAAAGAATATACGCCAGTCTAATTATCAGGCTGAAATTATCAGTTAAAGGCTTTCCTAGATCAACCTTTTAACAAGCACTTCCTTCCTTTCGTTTTAAAATACTATTGGAAAATTATGTTCCCATAAGGAATTAACATGTTCCCACAGATTTAAAAAAAAATAGGAAGAAAGAACTCCGCAATAAATTTCTTCCTTTTATTGAATAAATAGGGTCAACAGAGTGTTGCCTAATGCACCCTAATATTTGCAGAGCTAATGTTTAAAACGATTCAACACAGTAAAGCAATATTGATGTTAGAGCTTGTAAAGTTAGAGAAAATAATTCTTAACAGTTTTCTGTTATAAAAAATAAAAGGATACAAGAGAGGGAGAGAAACTGTTTGGTCTGGTGATGAAGGCATCAGGTTAGAAACCAGGAGACTGTGAATTCTAGTTTCACCTAGAATTAGTGAAAACCAGCTCGGTGATTTTGGACTGATCACCCACCTCACAGGATTGCTTGTTATGGGGAAAATATGAAGAGAAATGGTATGTTTGCTGCAGAAAAGCAGAAATACAATAGTAATAAATGCTATATTAAAAGTAGGCATTTAAAGATCCTTGTAGTAAAAATCTCTGCAAATTTAGAGAATAGAGTGTTGAGCATGGCACCATCACAGAGAAGAACCAGCTGCCAGCCTTTGGCAGTAACTCTTGGAATACATACCTCAACTTCCCCTTATGAGTGATTGACAAAAGTACATACCAGAGGTTCCCAAACTTGTCAGCTTTAAGACTTGCGGACTTCAACTCCCAGAATTCTCCAGCCAGCAGAGCTCTGTCGACAAGCCTTAAAGCTGACAAGTTTGGGAACCTCTGGTGTATAACAATGAAGGCAGTCTTGCAGTATTCAAGTCCCAAGTTATTCAGGACTTCATAGGTCTTAACCAGAACCTTGAACGTGACTTGGTAACTGACAGCCAGTGTGCAAGGTGAAGGGTACTTGATGCTTTTTGAGCTTGCTTGTTTTCTTGCAGAGGTTTCATTACCCTAATTAGGTAACGTCATCAGTCCTAGCCTTCCAACTCTGTTATTCCAATTCTATTCTAAATAGAATACCATAATCATATAGTAATATGTTTGCATACCAGTTAATACTAATCTGTCTGTTCATAAACATGCCAGTTATTGTTAAAGTTAAATTCGAAGATTTGCAATTAACTAAGCACTTCAAAGTTAGTCTGGAAATGAATGACAAGATTTCAGCATTGTATGAAGAAGTAGGGATTCGTGTTCTGGATTGTTTCTTAACCACACAGATGGCGGAAACAAAATGAGTTGTGCAAAAGGTCAAATAGCTGTTCTTAGTATAGAATTTTAGATACTAATATCTTAGCTTTTAAAGCAAAAAAAGAGAGCCTGATCTCACTCAGGCTTAATCTCAGGATCAATGATCCTGGGAAGAATGGCTGATTTGGTGAAAATACAATAAGGATCTTATCCAGAGATGTATGTTGAATGTCCATTAGAAAAGACATTGTTGGCTAATAATAATTTTTTTAAAAATATGTATGTATAACTAAAAGATAATCCAAGGTGTAGCATTATAAACAGGACTGGTATTTAAAGAGCTAGTATGAAGCAGAAGAGGGACGTGATGGCTCAGTGGCTAAGACAGGAAGGTTGGAGGTTCAGCAGTTCAAATCCCTAGTGGCGCATAATGGGGTGAGCTCCCATTACTTGTCCCAGCTTCTGCCAAAGCACGTAAAAATGCAAGTAGAAATATAGGGACCACCTTTGGTGGGAAGGTAACAGCATTTCGTGTGCCTTTGGCGTTTAGTCATGCTAGCCCCATGACCACAGAGACGTCTTTGGACAGTGCTGGCTCTTTGGCTTTGAAACGGAGATGTGCACCATCCCCTAGAGTCGGGAATGACTAGCACATATGTGCAAGGTGAACCTTTACCTTTACCTATGAAGCAGAAAAAGGATGATTTGGGAAGAGGTTTAATAAAATAGAGGAGTTAACCTAGATCAATGACGAGAACTGGTGGTGCAGTGTCAGTGCAGCAGGCAGAATAGGAAATAAAAGAAATTTACAGTATAAGGAAGAAATGTTGCCCATATACCTATAAAGCTTTGAAAGTAAAGGAAGGATAAATGTAGTATCTGCAAGGAAAAGGGTATTTAAAGATGGTAGGACTATTTTTTTTCAGCGAGAGCAAAAATTGCTCAGAGAGCAATTACCTTCTAGAGCAGTACAGTAAAATAGGTTTTGAATTCAAAATAGAATGATGGGATCTATAGAGGGGATGATGGAAATCTATTGAGTTAAGTTCATGGGTACTGTATAAATGGAGATTCAGATGAGTTCTTCATGTCTTCAGTGGCCTTCATTACAATTACTGACCTTCAGTAAATTTCATTTGTTGCTTATCTTGCACTGCCAACTTCTGGATACATTGAAAACCCACTCTTTGCCTAAATTGTGCATTGCCCATGTTTCTAACAAATAAAGATACATAAAAATTGTCCTCTATACCAAGGGTTTCCAAACTTGGCAACTGTAATCTGAAATTACAGTGTATTGGGAATTCAAATATATATTGTCCATACAATTTGAAGTCTGTAGTTTTGTATTTGTAATTCAGCCTGATCTTAATTTCACAAAACTGTACTATTTAAGATTTGTTATTTATCTTCATCAATGTTGCCTTTGTATGATTGATTGATGCAGACAGAATCTAAAAAAGAATCTTGCAAATATCAAATGTATTTAATCTTATTGAAGAATAGTTATTTAAGGCATAGAAAACTTATTTCTGATACAGTATTCATTGCTACTGTTGTTTTGTAATGGGAAAATGTCTTATTAAATGTCTTGTACTGTGTATTTTCAAAATACATGTTACATTAAGTATAATGTACATTATTCCCATTTTCATGTGTGGAATAGGGCTTCTAAGGATACTTTCTATAGTTTTCCAGCATTTACCCTGGAAATTTGTTAGGGCGAGATTATTATTGGCTATGTTACCTTTCTTTCTTTCCAATCTTTTAAGTGGAGTGGCTCTTCCAGGATTTCCTAATTACACAAGGAACCATTTTCCCAGGAGCGTCATTTGACACCTTAGAACTAATCCACAAATCTTTTAGGCGATTCTGAAATAAGTATCTGTGGATCACTGCAGAAGTATCAACACTGACAACTTGAGGCAACACAGATCTAGGTTCCTTGGCTCACAGCAGTCCTTTTATTAAGAACTTGGGTAGTGAAAAACCTTGAGGCTCACCAGCTCTTTTATGTATGCCGTAGGGAACTGTAGCAGGAGACATTAATTATTTTCTTTAGAAGGCAGTTTAATCCAGGCACCAAAATGAAACAAGTAAACTTTTCAACACCTCAGCTCTATTAGTGAAGAGGCTTTTTAGCATTACTTTATGTTACTTAACCAGGCTTACTATGCTGAGGACAATTTGTAAAAAAAAGAAAAAAAGTTACTGGCAGAAATGCATTGCCACATATCTCTGGTGTGTTTCCCAGTAATGTTTCAAAACCCTCATTTCTAAACAGCTATTTGTAATTTATCTGCTGCAAAGTGACCACAAAGTGACTGCAGAACACAGTCAGTTACTCGCCTGACCATTGCAAGGGATTGGAAGTACAACTTTTCCAGTTCTGGAAATATAATGATGAGGGAGTCTGCTTATAACAGAGGTCTTCAAACGTGGCAGCTTTAAGGCTTGTGGGCTTCAACTCCCCCAGAATTCTCCGGCCTAGCTGGGAGTTGAAGTCCACAAGTCTTAAAGCTGCCAAGTTTGGGGACCCCTGGCTTAGAATGTCTATGTTCTCAGATTCAAATTGCTACATTTTGAAATTTTTAAATTTTATATGTTACATTTTTAATAATTTTAAACTGTAAATTTTTGGACAGCCATAATATATAATTTTTAATTTTTAAATTTTATTGTTGTACTGTTTGTTTTTAGTCGGCTGTAAACCGCCCCGAGTCCTTTGAGAGGGGCAGTATAGAAATCTAAATAATAAATAAATAAATTGTCTATGGAGATTCTCAGTCAATCCAGGCCATGGTTTGTCCCAAAGGTGCTTTTTCCACGAAGCAACTGGACTTTTGTGTTTTCTTTTGAAGATGTTTCGCTTCTGATTCAAGAATCTTCTTCAGCTCTGCCCCTCCAAGAAACTTCTTGGATGAGAAGCGAAACGTCTTCAAAAGGAAAAAAGCACCCCAAGAAAGTCCAGTTGCCCTCTTGAAAAAGCGCCTTTGGGACAATCAGCGGGTCAGAAAACAACAACAACCTGGGCCATTTAACAGAAAAGCTAAATGCCTGATTTGAAAATGTGGCGGCCGTCTTACCTAGGACCTTCAGAGTGATGTGTGTCCATTCGTACTGTCCGGCATTTTTAACTTTGCACGTATATTGCCCGGAGTCGCTCGGTTGCAGCAGGGAAATCTCCAAAGAAGCATCTCCACTCAGGAAATTGGAGGCGAATGAAACACGACCCTTTTGCTCCTTGATCAAATCGTGATAGATGTTGCCTCCTGCGTAAGTGATCACCTGGGAGACAAAGTTACTCATCAGCTTTTGAGGGTGTGGCAGTAAGGCCAAGAACTTATTTCAGGGTTCAAGAAAAACAAGAATACAATAGAGTAGAATAAGAGTTGGAAAGGACCTTGGAGGTCACCTAGTCCAACCCCCTACCCAGGCAGGAAAACCTACAACTCTTTAGACAAATGGTTATCCAACATCTTCTTAAAAACTTCCAGTGTTGGAGCAT